>JANZXR010379329.1:0-17959 GCA_027575705.1 Erythroxylum echinodendron
TGAAATGGGCCCAAGTGGCTAATAACAAGTTCTGTTGAATTCATTGTTTCTATCAAATGCTTATAAAATAAAGTGAAATGTTTTGGTTAACGATTTTCTGTAATTTATGTTTACGGTTTAAAAAAAATGGGTTATACCGAGTTTTAATTGGTAAGTGATGTGACACGCCACCCTCGCGGGGCATGGATTCGGATATCATTATCGATATCAGGTGGGTCCGGCGAGAGTGGGGTGTTACATGCACGGTCACTAGATACCTTCGATGGGCAAAATAACCCGTTGGCACATTCGGTAAGTAGCCTTGTTGAGCAAAACAGCCTGTTGATATGTTCCCTAGGCACCTTCGATGGGAAAAATAGCCCTTTGGCTCACCTTTGGTGGGCAACATAGCCTGTTGGCATCCTTTTGGTGGGAAAACAACCCTTTGGCACATTTCACTCAGCACCTTTGGTGGAAAAAACAACCCTTTGGCACCCCTTTGGTGGGCAAAATGCCACAGTCGCTCGGCACCTTTGGTACGAAACACAGCTCGTTGGCATACTTTCGGTAGGAGAACAACTCTTTGGAACACTTTGGTAGGAAAATAGCAAGTTGGCACGACCACTAAGCACCTTCGACAAGCAAAACAGCCCATTGGGCACCTTTGGTGGGAAAACAGCTCGTTTGTGCACCTTCGATGGGTGAAATATCCTGTTGACATGGTTGTTAGGCATATTAGATGGGTAAAACAGTCTGTAGGGCACCTTTGGTGGGAAAACAACCCATTGGCACACCTTCGATAGGCAAAATAGCTCATCAAAACTCCTTTAGTGGGCAAAACAGCCCATCGGCACAACCTTGGTAGGAAAAACACCACGGTCGCGCAGTCACTAGATACCTTTGGTGGGCAAAATAGGCCGTTATCTCGCCTTTGGTAGGCAAAACAGTCCGTTGGCACCTTTGGTGGGAAAAACAGCCCTTTGGCACACCTTTGGTGGGAGAAGCAATCCATTGTCACACCTTCAATAAGGAAAATAGCCTGTTGGAACAACTTCGATGGGGAAAACCGTCTGTTAGCACACCTTCGGTAGGAAAAACAACCTATTGGCACACCTTTGCTGGGAAAAACAGCACGTTTTCATGGTCGCTAGGCATCTTTGATGGGAAAAATAGCCCGTTGGCACAACTTTGGTGTGGAAAACACTACGGTTGTACAGTTGCTAGGCACCTTAGGTTGGCAAAATAGCTCGTTGGCACTATCGCTAGGCACCTTCAGTGGGAAATACAGTCCAATGGGCACCTTTAGTGGGAAAAATCGCTCATTTGCACACATTTGGTCAATAAAATAGCCCATTTGCATAACTTTTGTGGGAAATATAGGCCGTTGACACACCTTCGGTGGGTAAAATAGCTAGTTCGAATAGTCATTAGTCCCTTTCGATGGGCAAAATAGCTCGTTGGAACATTTGCTAGGCACCTTTAGTGGAAAAACGGTCCGTTGGCCACCTTCGATGAAAAAACAACCTATTGGCACACCTTCAGTAGGAAAACAGGACGTTGGCACAGTCACTAGGTGGCTTCAATTGGAAAAATAGCCCATTGGCATGTTCATTAGGCACCTTTGGTAGGTAATAGAGCCGTTGGCAAACCTTCAGTGGGAAAAACACCAAGGTCACACAGTCACTGGACACCTTCATTGGGCAGAATAGCTCGTTGGCACCTTTACTAGACAACTTTGGTGGGCAAAACAACCCGTTGGTACGGTCGCTAGACACCTTCGGTGTGAAAACAATCCATTGGGCACCTTCTACGGGAAACACAGCCCGTTGGCACACCTTCAGTGGGTAACATAGCCCGTTGACATGGTCACCAGGCGCCTTCGATGGGAAAACACCTAATTGGGAAATATAGCCCATTGGCACAATGGCGAGGCATCTTCGGTGGGAAAACCACCTCATTGGTGCAGCTTCATTGGGAAGAACACCACTGTCACACGGTCGCTAGGCATCTTCTGTTGGCAAAATTGCCCATTGGCATGATTGCTAGGCACCTACGATGGGCAAAACAGTCCGTTAGGCACCTTAAGAAGAAAAAATAGCCCGTTGGCACACCTTCAATAGGCAAAATAGCCCGTTGGCACACCTTTAATCGACAAAATAGCCTGTTGGCACACCATCGGTGGGAAAAATAGTCGTTGGCACACCTTAAGTTGACAAAAAAGCTAGATGGCACAGTCGCTAGGCACCTTAAGTGGGCAAAACAGTCTATTGAGCACCTTCAGTGAAAAAAACAGCCCGTTGGCACATCTTCAATTGGTAAAATAGCCCGATGGCACACCATTGGTGGGAAACATAACCATTGGCACACTTTTCGTGGGCAAAATAGCCTATTGGTACATTTGCTAGGCACCTTCGGTGGGAAAAACAGTATGTTGGATAACTTCGATGGGAAGAACAACCTGTTGGCTCACCTTCAGTAGGACAAATAGCCTATTGGCACTGTTGCTAGGCACCTCCAGTGGGCAAATCAGCCCATTGGCACACCTTTGGTGGGCAAAACAGCCTATTTCCATGGTCCCCAGGCACCTTTAGTGGGAAAAATAGCCCGTTAGGCAACTTTGTTGGGAAACACAACTCGTTGGCATACATTTTGTATGCAAAATATCCCGTTGGAACACCTTCGGTGGGGTTAATAGCTTGTTGGAACTATTGCTAGGCACCTTCGATGAGCAAAACAGCCCATTGGGCACCTTCGTTAGGAAAAATAGCCTGTTTACACAACTTTGATAAGCAAAACAGCTCGTTGGCAAGTCGCTAGGCACCTTTGGTGGGTAAAACAGTCTATAGGGCATCTTAGGTGGGAAAAACAGCCAATTGGCACACCTTTGTTAGGCAAGATAGCTAGTTAGAACAACTTCAGTGGTCAAAAAAAACCGATTGGCGTGTTTGTTAGGCACCTTCTGTTGGAAAAATAGCCCATTGGCACATCTTCAGTGGGCAAAACTGCCCATTGGGCACCTTCAGTGCAAAAAATAGCCCATTTGTGAACCTTTGGTAGGAAAAACAACCCGTTAACACAGTTTCTAGGCACCTAAGATGGCTAAAACTGTCCGTAGGGCACCTTTAGTGGGAAAAACAAACCGTTGGCACCCTTTTGATAGGCAAAATAGCCTGTTGGAACATCTTCGATGGGCAAAATGGCCCATCTACATGTTCGCTAGGCACATTCGGCAGGAAAAACAACCCATTGGTACACCTTCGGTGGAAAAAACAAAACATTGGCATAATCATTAGGCACCTTCAGGGGGCAAAATAACCAGTTGGAACAGATGTCAAGCACCTTTGGTGCGAAAATAGCTCTTTAGGGACCTTCGGTGGGAAACACATTTCGTTGGCACACCTTCGATGGGCAAATCAGCACGTTGGCACAATTGATAGGCACCTTTAGTAGGCCAAATAGCCCATTGGTGTGATCACTATGCACCTTTAGTGGGATAAACAACCAGGTAGTAAAGATTTGGTGGGCATAACAACCAGTTGACAAAATCTCTAGGCAACTTAGGTGGGATAAATAGTTTGTTAGGCACCTTCATTAGGAAAAACAGCTCGTTGGCACTATCATTAGGCACCTTCAGTGGGAAAAACTACACATTGGGTACCTTGGGTGGGAAACATAACCTATTGGCACACCTTCTAAAGGAAAAACAGCCCATTGGCACACCTTTGATGGATAAAATAGCCTGTTGGCAAAGTCCCTAGGCACCTTTGGTGCGAAAAACAGCCCGTTAGGTAGCATTAGTGAGAAACACAGCCCGTTGGCACACCTTTGGTGGGAAAACGGCACGTTGGCACAGTCGCTAGGTGTCATTAATGGGAAAAATAACCTGTTCGGACATTTGCTAGGCACTTTCAATGGGAAAAACAGTCCATTGACACACCTTCGGTGGGAAAAACACCACGGTCGCAAGGTCGTTAGACACCTTTGGTGGGCAAAATAGCCCATTGACACATTTTTTAGTCGCTTTTGGTAGGCAAAACAACTCGTTGGCAAGTTTGTTAGGCACCTTTATTGAGAAAAATAGCTCGTTCACACATCCTCGATGTGCAACACACCCTTTGGCATGGTGGTTAGGCATCTTCATTGGGCAAAACAATTCATTGGAACACCTTCAGTAGGTAAAATAGCCCATTGGCATACCTTTGGTGGTCAAAATAGCCCATAGAAATGGTCCCTAGGCACCTTCGGATGGAAAAATAGCGTAAAGGCACTATAGCTAGGCATCTTCGATGGCACAAATAGCCCATTGGCAAGTTCACTAGGCACTTTTGGTGGGAGAAACAGCCTGTTTTGTAGCATAGGTAGGAAACAAAGCCTGTTGACAAACCTTCAGCAGGAAAAACAGCACGTTGGCACGGTTGTTAGATGCTTTCGATGAGAAAAATAGCCCATTGGCACATTCGCTAGGCATAATCGGTGGGAAAAATAGTTTGTTGGCACACCTTCGATGGGAAAAGTAGAACTTTGGCACGGTCGTTAGGTACCTTCGATGAGCTGAATAACCCATTGGCATAAACGTCAGATACCTTTTGTGGGAGAAACAATCCGTTGGGAAGCTTTAGTGGTAAACATAGCTAGTTGGCACACCTTTGATTGTCAAATCAGCCCGTTAGCACGGTCACTAGGCATATTTAGTGGGCAAAATAACTCGTTAGAGCAAGGTCGCTACGCACCTTCGGTGGGCAAAACAACTCGTTGGCACACCCTTGGTGGGAAAAACAACTCTTTGGTACAATTGTTAGGCAACTTTAGTGGGCCAAATAGGTCGTTGGAGTGATCACTATACACCTTCAGTGGTATAAAGAGCCAGTTGGCACACATTCGGTGGGCAAAATAGCCAGTGGGCACGATCGCTAAGCGACTTCGATGGGAAAATAGCCCGTTGGCACATTCATTAAGTACTTTCAGTGGGAAAAATAGCCTATTGGGCAGCATCGGTGAGAAAAAAAGCCTATTGGCGCACCTTCGGTGGGAAAATAGCACGTTGACACGGTCGCTAGGTGCCTTCGATGGAAAAAATAGCTAGTTGGCACATTCGCTAGGCAGTTTCGATGGGTAAAATGGCCCGTTGGCATGCTCGCTAAAAGACAATCCATTGACACACCTTCGGTGGGAAAAACAGAATGTTGGCACGATCGTTAGGCACTTTCAGTGGGCTAAATAGCCTGTTGGCCCAAACATCAGGCACCTTCAATGGGAACCTCCAGTGGGAAACATAGCGCATTGACAGGCCTTCGATGGGAAAATTAGCCTGTTGGCACGATCACTAGACACCTTTAGTGGGCAAAATAGACCATTAGCAAGGTTGTTAGGCACCTTCGGTGGGAAAAACAACCTGTTGGCACACCCTTGGTAAGAAAAACAGCTTGTTGGCACAATTGCTAGGTATTTTCAGTGGGCCAAATAGGTCGTTGGCGCGATCACGAGGCACCTTTAGTAGGATAAACAGCTAGTTGGCACACATTCGGTGGGCAAAATAGCTCATTGGGCATATTTATTAGGAAAATAACCCGTTGGCACATCTTTGGTAGGTGAAACAACTTATTGGCATGGTCACTAGGCACCTTTAGTAGGAAAAATTGCCCAATGGGCACCTTCGATAGGAAAAACTGCCTAATGGGCACCTTCGGTGGGAAACACATCCTGCTGGCACACCTTTGGTAGAAAAAACAACCCGCTGGCATTGTCACTAGGCACCTTCGGTTGGGAAAACACCTGTTGGGTAGCATCGGTGGGAAACATAGTCTGTTGGCATAATTTTGTTGGGAAGACCGTACGTTCCTACGGTTGCTATGTGCCTTCGATGGGAAAAATAGCCCGTTTGCTCATTCACTAGGCGCCTTTGGCAGGAAATACAGCCTGTTGGCACACATTATGTGGGAAAAACACCATGGTTGCATGGTTGCTAGGTAGCTTCGGTGGCCAAAATAGCTAGTTGGCACATTTGCTAGACAACTTTGGTGGGCAAAATAGCCTATTGGCACTTTTGCTAGGCACCTCGATGGGAAAAATAACCTATTCGCAAACCTTCAGTTAGTAACACAGCCCTTTGGCACGGTTGTTAGAATCTTTGTTGAGCAAAACAGTCCATTGGAATACCTTTGGTAGGCAAAATAGCCCGTTGGCACTATCGCCAGGCATTTTTGATGGGAAAAACAGAATGTTGGCACATCTTCGGTGGTAAAAAACAGCACATTGGCAGAGTCGCAAGGTGCCTTTAATGGGGAAAATAGCCCGTTGGCACATTCGCTAGGAACCTTGGTGGGAAAAGTAGCCTATTGGGTAGCATCGGTGGGAAACATAGCCTGTTGGCATAGGTTTAATAGGAAAAGCAACACGTTGGCACAGTCGCTAGGTGGCTTCGAAGGGATAAGTAGCTTTGTGCCACATTTTCTAGGCACCTTCGAGGGGGAAACAACTCCTTGGCACACCATTGGTGGGAAAAATGCCAAGGCCATAGGGTCGCTAGGCAACTTCAATGGGCAAAATAGCCCAGTGACACCTTTGGTGGGAAAAACAATCCTTTGGCACACCTTCAGTAGGAAAAACAACCTGTTAACACACCTTTAGTAGGCAAAATAGCCCGTTGCAACACATTCGGTGGGCAAAACTGCTCTTTGCCACATATTCTATGAGAAAAACACCACAGTCGTATGGTCACTGCACACCTTCAGTAGTCAAAATAGCCCAATGGCACCTTTGCTGGAAAACAGCCCTTTGGCAAGTTTGCTAGGCGGTGGTAAAATAACCCGTTGACATACTTTTGGTAGGTAACAGGGCCTATTCACATGGTTGCTAGGTATCTTGTTTGGGCAAAACAGTCCATTGGAACACCTTCGATAGGTAAAACAGCCTACTGGCACACCTTCGATAGGCAAAACAGCCCGTAGGCACATTCGCTAGGCACTTTTGATGGGAAAAATAGCCCGTTGGCACACATTTGGTGGGCAAAATAGCACGTTGAGACGTTCGTTAGGCACCTTTGGTGGGCAAAAGATCCCTTTGGCACACCTTTGGTAGGCAAAACAGCCTATTGGCACACCTTAGGTAGGTAAAATAGCCAGTTGCCACAGTTGCTAGGCACCTTCAGTGGAAAAACTGCCAGTTGGAACACCTTCGATGGCACAAATAGCTAGTTGACATAATCGCTAGGCAACTTCATTTGGCAAAATAACCCATTGGGCACCTTCAGTGGGTAAAGTAGCTCGTTTACACTCCTTTTGTGGGCAAAACAAACTGTTGGCATATTTTGGGCACTTTCGGTCAAAAACAGCCTGTTGGCATAACTTTAGTGGGCAAATAGCCCATTGGTATGGTCATTAGGCATCGTCAGTAGGCAAAACAGTCCATTAGCATGTTGGCTAGGCACCTTCAATGGGAAAAACAGCCCTTTAGCACACCTTCGATGAGCCAAACAGCCGGTTGCCCTAGTGGCTAGGTACTTTAGGTCAGAAAAACATCTCGTTGGGCACCTTCAGTGGGAAACATAGCTTGTTGGCACACCTATGGTAGGCAAAACAGCCCATTGGAACACCTTCAGTGGGGTAAGGAACCAATTGGCATGATTGCTAGGCACATTCGATGGAAAAACAACCTATTGGGCACTTTCGCTAGGAAACATAACCCATTGGCACAACTTCTGTAGGTGAAATAGCCCATTGGCACACCTTTGGTAGAGAAAGCAACCTGTTGGCACGGTCACTAGGCAACTTCTATGGGAAAAACAGCCTGTTGGGCAGCATTGTTAGGAAAAATAGCCTGTTAGCATGGTCGGTAGGCACGTTCAGTGGGCAAAATAGCCTGTTGGCACATTCTTGAGGCACCTTCGGTGGGAAACATAGTCCATTGGCACACCTTCAATGGGAAAAACAACACATTGGCATAATCGCTAGGCACCTTCAACAGAAAGATAGCCTATTGGCACATTCTATAGGCGCCTTCAGTGGGTAAAGCACCACGTTGTCATGGTCGCAAGGCATAACTTTGGTGGGCAACACTGTAGCACCCCTTACCATAAGGTACACTCCGAGACGCCCAGAGGTTATTTCGGTACATATCCTATGATAAGGGCGGGCTACTATTGATCACTACATTCACTTCATATGGCATCATATCATTATTCACTTATAACGCATCATAAGAAAATCACAATATTTTAGAACCAACTTTTTTTTCTCATTCCACTTCACAAAAATCGAGAGTCTACATTGTACCTTTAAACACTTACTACATGTACATCATCAAAACCTAGTGCAAAAGTACTACATGAAAGAGGAAAATATGCAAATTCTATCTAATCTATCTAAAAATCCTAGCTGACCGACCTTTAAGCCATGACTTCTCTTGCCAAATCACAATCTACACGGCTGGTAAAGCCTCTTACTAGCTAGAGTTGTCTCTCGGTCCTAAAACACAACGTTGCAATTTTTGTGAGTTTTGCGAACTAAGTGAGGTAACCATCATTGATGGTTCACTCAATTCATGCAACCCATCATTGCATATAACAAATATTTCACAAAATTGCACTTTACATTAGTATCACATTTTCACAAAATATTTCACAAAATATTTCGTATATTAATCAATCAAACATACTTATCAAAATGCATATGGAATTCTTATGAGACACTTTTCCAATTGTTACGTTGTTGTGACCGAGTGCCCGAACTATCCCGTATCCATTTTAGATAATGAGCTCATTAATAAATGTCCCTTATGCCATAAGGATATAGGGCTCATTATACATAGTGAGCCTTAGGCTCTTAATCACTTCTTGAGCTTGAGACTCTTTGCACACATTGAGCTTTAAGCTCTGATCGGTGGCTACTCTGGTCATAACTGTCATTATCTGATCATGCATTCATGTATGGAATGCATCTCACATTTTCAATCAATCATGTCATAACACATTTAGTTCTTCACATTAACATTCGAGCAGCACTTCGATATACATTCCACATTTCACAGTTATCGGACGTTCCATTTGGAATCAACAATCAAGCCACATTCATTAGTCATCTTTAGTAGGCAAAATAGTTAGTTAGGCACCTTTGGTGGGAAAAACACCTCATTGGCACACCTTTGGTAGGTAATACAACTTGCTTGCATACCTTTGGTGGGCTAAACAGCCCAATGGCATGACCACTAGGCACCTTTGGTAGGCAAAGCAGCCCATTGGCACATTTGCTAGGTAACTTTGGTCGAAAAAATAGTCCGGTAGGCACCTTTGGTGAGAAAAATAGCCCATTAACACACCTTTAGTAAGCAAAACAACCTATTGGCACACCTGCAGTGGGTAAAATAGGCCGTTGTCATGGTCACTAGGCACCTGCAATGGGCAAAACAACCTATTGGCACGTTTGATAGGCACCTTCAGTAGGAAAACAGCCCATTGGCACACCTTTGATAGGCGATATAGCCTGTTGGCACAGTTGCTCAGCATCTTTGGTGGGCAAAATAGTTTGTTGGGCTCTTTTGATGGGAAAAAAAGCCTGTTGGCACCTTTCATGGGCAAAATAGCCCGTTGATAGACCTTTGGTGGGCAAAACAACCCTTTGACACAGTCGCAAGGCACCTTGAGTGGGAAAAAACTACATGTTGGGCACCTTCGATGGAAAACACAACCTGTTAGCACACGTTTAGTGAGAGAAACAGCACGTTGGCACAGTCGCTAGGCGCCTTCGGTGCAAAAAATAGCCTGTTGGCACACATTTGTGTTGGAGTTATGTAAATATAGTGCCCTGGAAAGCAAGTGTATTTACATGTAACTTTATCTTCTTCAGTTACAGTTTTGTGATGAAAATATTTATTATTAATAAAACAAAAGAGTTTGGTTTTATTTGTGTGAGTGTTATATATCTGGTCAAAAGGTACCAAGATTCTTTTGGAAGTAATATACATATACATAAAGATGTATGGGAAATATGTATATTATTAGAATCTAAATTAATTGATTCACAGTTAAATAATTAAGTTAGTCGCTTGATTACGGTTTTAGACTACAGTGCTGCAATTTATTTCCATATAAGTAAAGGAGTTTACTTCAAGGGAATGATGAGTTTCATATCATGATAGTAGTTGATTATCGATAATGGCACTATTAAATAAATCTGAAATCAAGTATGTTTTCATGAATAAAGTGGGCTATTCATTTAATCTTAAAACATACAACTTAAGCATTCGCTTATTATGAATCATAATCTTGATGAGTGGTGAACTCATATGTGTTTTGTTATAATTCTTGATATGATCATAATGGATTTTTATAAAGTATTAATCTAGTGTCTACATGTTGGAATTATTGATTGAAACATGTATTAGGGAACATTCTCAAATAAAAAATTTATAGTGCTATCATCACTTCTAGATGTTTTAAGGAGATTTGGTGATTAAACTGGCGCTAGTAGGTTGATGGACTAGCTGCCCATCAAGTCTTAACAACAAGATGAGATCTTGTGTGTTAATCACCATATAATGTAAAACAGGAGATCTAGAAAGAAAAACTAACATAAAGGTAAAACGGTAATTTTATACGTTGTTGTGCGGATGGCTATAATAAGGATATAAATAGGGTTTGCAATTAGACATGAAATATGTGTTCTCATAATATTTAATAATTCAAGAATTTAACTAATTGTCTTTAGTGGAATGGCATTTAGTTAATAAGCTAGAATTAATTCTAATGAGATTAAATTAATTTTGGGCTTATTGAAGCTTCAATTATCAAAGTCAAATAAGATTCCCCTCTTGGCCTTAAGAAAGGTTATCAAGTTAAGTAAGAATTATAAATGGACATTTTGGAAGCCCATAATTGAATATTGGGCTTGCTCTAATTTAATGGTTAATTAGAAGCCCAAATGTACATTTAGAAATGGACTGGATTTTGGTTTAATGTAATTGATTAGATTAATTATATTAAAACCAATTTTTTAAGAGAGAAGTAGGATTTTCAGTTTTCTTAGGTTAAATGTGCAGGTGCACATTTGACGTTAAAATGCTAAATAAAGATGGTCTTTATTATGGTTTATCATCATTAAATTGAGTTATGAATTTACCATTAAATGGTGTAATGGTTATCTTTTAATGTTAGCATGTAACCTATTAGCATTCATTAGAATAAAGAAGAAAGATGTACATTGGATGGACCATCTTCCTTCTTTCTTCTTACAAAAACTAAAATTAGTAATTCAATTTTAGGTTATGGTCTTTTCATATAGCCATTTTAAAGATAAATGAAGAGAGTCTCATTTATTGGTTGCTTTATGATTGATTAATAAAAGAAGTAATGCATTGAATGCCTCTCTCTTCTTCCATTCCAAGCATAACCAAATTTAATAGTGGAAGAAGGACTTCTTGCAAGTTTTTGGACTCTCTCTCTTTTCATGCAAGGGTGAACCGAAATTACCAAGTGAAAGAGTCTCATTTTTGTTTCATCTTCTTCTAAGAAAATCTCCTCCAAACATTTCTTCTCCTTTCCCTCCAAAGGATTTTGTTAACCTAGTTGTCTTTGAAGAACAAGAGGTAAATCAAATTAGTTGAGGACACAAAAACAAGGAGAAGATAGATTGCTAAAGGAAAAGATTCCAAAGCAAATGATTTCGATACAAGAAAAAGGAGAGGATAGCACAGCGAGGATTTAAAACTCTAGCAAAGGAGTCAGTAATACTCTTCATCTTGTTTATGTTTTTTATTATCCTTATACCATATCATGTATGGATTGGAATGATGATTTGGATTTGCTGCTACCGACCGAAAAATGATTTCTTAAAAGGTTTGAAATCTACCGTTTCTCTAAATATTGCATGCTTTCTTTTTCCGATCCAACACTTTGATGGGAAAAACAGCTCGTTGCCACAGCTTTGGAGGGCAAAATAACCTATTGACATAGTTGCTAGGCACCTTCGGTGGGCAAAATAGCCCATTGGTAGGGTTGCTAAGCACCTTTGGAGTAAAAAATAGCTTGTTGGCACACCCTTGGTGGGTAAAACAGCTCATTTCCATAGCTTTGGTCAGCATAACAACCAATTGGCACGGTCATCAAGCTCCTCTAGTGGAAAAAACCACCCATTGGCACACCTTTGGTGGGGAAAATACACCCGTTGACACAATCTTTAGGATCCTTCGATCGGCAAAACAGTTCATTGGGCACCTTCGATAGGAAAAACAACCCGTTTGCCAAAGTTGCTAGGCACCTATTGTTGGAAAAACAAGACGTTGGGCACTTATGGTGTGAAACATAACTCGTTGACACACCTTTAATAGGCGAAACAACCCATTGGAACACCTTTGGTGGGGCAAATAGCCAGTTGGCACGATAGCTAGGCACCTTTAATGTACAAAATAGTCCGTTGGGCATCTTTAATTGGAAATACAGCTCGTTGGTGCACCTTTAGTAGGTAAAATAGCCAGTTGGAACACCTTTGGTGGGTAAAATAGCCCATCGGCACATTCACCAGGCACTTTTGGTGGGAAAAATAGCCAGTTGGCACGCTTACTAGGTACCTTCAGTGGGTAAAACAACCCATTGGGCACCTTCGGTAGGAAAA
The DNA here is from genome assembly GCA_027575705.1 of Erythroxylum echinodendron. Classification (NCBI taxonomy): domain Eukaryota; kingdom Viridiplantae; phylum Streptophyta; class Magnoliopsida; order Malpighiales; family Erythroxylaceae; genus Erythroxylum; species Erythroxylum echinodendron. The sequence continues at coordinate 12,582 of JANZXR010379329.1, forward strand.
ACAACCTGCTTGCACACTTTCGGTACGCAAAACAACCCATTGGCACGGTCACTAGGCAACATCAGTGGGCAAAATAGTTTGTTGGCACCTTTGATGGAAATACAGCCCGCTGAGCTTTGGTGGGCATGTTTGCTAGGCACCTTCGATGGGAAAATTAGACCTTTTGGCACACCTTCTTTGGGCAAAACAGCTTTTTGGTACATCTTTGTTAGGCAAAACATCCCATTGCCATTGTCACTAGGGACCTTCGCGGGGACAAATAACCGGTTGGGAACCTTTGGTGGGAAACACAACTTGATCGATAGGTAAAATAGCCCGTTGGAACACCTCTGTGGGGAAAATAGCTAGTTTGTACGATCACTAGGCACCTTCGATCGCAAAACTGCACATTGAGAAACTTTGATAGGAAAAATAGCCGGTTTGCACAACTTTTGTAGGCAAAACAACCTATTGGCACGGTAGGTAACTTTGGTGGGAAAAACAGCCTGTTGACATAATCAATAAGCACCTTCTGTGGGCAAAACAACCTGTTGGCATGTTTGGTAGGAACCTTTGGTGGGAAAAATGGTCCGTTGGCACCTTCGGTGGGAAAAATAGCCTGTTGGCACAGCTTTGGTGGGCAAAACAGCCCATTCACATGGTCTTCAGGCACCTTGAGAGGGAAAATGCTACCTGTTGGGCACCTTTGGTGGAAAACAACCCGTCGGCATGATCGTTGGGCACCTTTGATGGGAAAACAACCCATTGGTATAGTTGCTAAGCACCTTCAGTGGGCAAAATAGCCCATTAGCAGGGTCGCTAGGCATATTAGTTGCAAAAAATATCCTTTTGGCACACCTTTGGTGGGCAAAACAGCCCATTTCCATTGTTTTGGTAAGCAAAATAGCCTGCTGGCACAGTCGTTAATGTCCTTCGGTGGAAAACGCCACCCATTGGTACACCTTCGTTGGGGTAAAAACACCCACTGGCACAGTTGTTAGGCTTCTTCGGTGGGCACCGTCAGTGCGAAAACAGCCCATCGACACACCTTTGGTGGGTAAAATTGCCTATTGGTAGGTTTGTTAGGCACCTTTGGTGGGTAAAACAGCCCGTTGCCAAAGTTGCTAGGCACCTGTTGTGCGAAAAACAACCTATTGGGAACCTATGGTATAGGAAACACAGCTTGTTGGCACACTTATGATAGGCAAAATAGCCTGTTAGAACACATTCGGTTGGGCAAATAACCAGTTGGCATGATAGCTAGGGACCTTTGGTGGGCAAAACAGTCCATAGGTCATCTTCAGTTAGAAAAATAGCCTGTTGGTGCACCTTTAGTAGGCAAAATTGCCCATTAGAACACATTCGGTGGGCTAAATAGCCCGTCGACACGTTCACTAGGCACCTTTAGTGGGAAAAATAGCCAGTTGATACAATCGTTAGGTAACTTCGATGGGCAAAACAACCCATTAGGCAACTTCGGTGGGAAAAACAGCCCACTTGCACACATTTGGTAGGTAAAATAGCCCGTTGGCACGGTTGTTAGGAACCTTTGGTGGGTAAGAAGATCCGTAGGGCACCTTCAGTATAAAAATAGCCCGTTGGCACACCTTTTGTAGGTATAATAGCTCGTTGGAACACCGTAGGTGGGAAAAATAGCCCGTCGGCATTTTCACTAGGCACCTTTGGTAGGAAAAATATCCAATTGACACACTTTCGGTGGGAAAAACAACAAGTTGGAATGGTTGCTACACATCTGTGGTGGGCAAAATAGCCCATTGACACAATTACCAGGCACCTTCGGTGGGAAAAACATCCCATTGGCATAGTCATTAGGCACCTTCTATGGGCAAAACAACCTCTTAGCAAGTTTGCTAGGCAACTTTGGTGGGAAAAACAACCCATTGGCAAACCTTTGACGGGGTAAATAGACCGTTGGCCTAGTTGCTAGGCACCTTAAGTGGGCAAAATAGTTGGTTTACACCTTCAATGGGAAAAACAACCCTTTGGCATACCTTTGGTGGGCATCACAACCCGTTCGCATGTTTGCTAAGCACCTTCGGTGGAAAAAACAACACTTTGGCACACCTTTAGTGGGCAAACTAGACTGTTGGCACACCTTTGGTGAGTAAAACAGCTTATTGCCACGTTCACTAACCACGTTCGGTACGAAAAATAGCCCGTTGGCCACCTTTGGTGGGAATCAAATCTCGTTGGCAAAGCTACGGAAGGTAAAACAACCTATTGGGCACCTTTGGTGGGAAACACAGCTCGTTGGCAAAGCTGCGGTAGGTAAAACAGTTCGTTGGAATACTTCAGGTGGGGCAAATAACCAGTTGGCATGATCGCTAGGTAACTTTTCTTGGCAAAACATCCTATTAGGCAACTTCGATGGGAAAAATAGCCTGTTTGCACAACTTCGGTAGGCAAAACAACCAATTGGCATTGTCACTAGGTACCGTCGATGGGCAAAAAAGCCAGTTAGCACTATCGTTAAGCACGTTGGCATGGTCTTTAGGCACCTTCGGGGGGAAAAACTGCCCATTGGCACCTTCTGTGGGAAATACAGTCTGTTGGTGCACCTTCGATGGGGCAAATTGCCTATTGACACAGTCGTTAGGCATTTATGGTGGGAAAAACTTCCCATTAGGCAACTTGGTGGGGAAATCAACTAGTTAACACACCTTTAGTAGGTAAAATAGCCCGTTGGAATGTTCTCTACGCACCTTCGGTTGGAAAAATATCCCTTTAACACACCTTCGGTGTGCAAAATAGCCCGTTGCCAAATTCACTAGGCACCTTTAGTAGGAAAACAACCTATTAGGAACCTTCCGTGGGATTCACAACTCACTGGCACACCTTCAGCAGGGAAAACAGCCCATTGGAACAGCTTTGGTGGGGCAGATAGCAAGTTGGCACGATCACTAGGCACCTTCGGTGGGCAAAATAGCCCATTAACCAACTTTAGTGGGACATTTTTGATAGGCAAAATAACCCATTGGCATAGTTGCTAGGCACTTTTGGTGGGTAACGCAGTTCGTAGGGCACCTTCGATGGGAAAAACAGTCCATTGACAAACCTTCGATAGGCAAAATAGCCTATTGGAACACCTTCGATGGACAAAATAGCCTGCTGGCATAGTCTCTAGGCAAGTTCGATGGGTGAAAAAGCCTATTGGCATAGTCTCCAGGCACCTTCTGTGGGAAAAACAACACATTGGCACACATTCGGTGGTGGCACGGTGGCTAGGCACCATCAATAGCCAAAATAGTTCATTGGAGCCTTTGATGGGAAAACAGGCCGTTGGCACAACTTTGGTGGGCAAAAAAACCCATTGACACGTTCTTTGGGCACCTTTGATGGGAAAAATAGACCTTTGGCACACCTTCAGTGTGCAAAAAAACCTGTTGGCTCACCTTTGTTGGGCAAAATATCCCGTTGCGACAATCACTAGGGACCTTCGGTGGGAAAAACAACCCATTCGGCACCTTTGATGGGAAACAGAGCTCGTTAGCACATCTTTGGTACACAAAACTGCCCATTGGAAAAGCGTCGGTGGGGAAAATATCCATTTAGCAAGATCATTAGGCACGCTTAGTGGGTAAAACTACCCATTGACAAACTTCGGTGGGAAAAATAGTCGTTTGCACAACTTTCGTAGTCAAAACAACTTATTGGCACGAACGCTAGGCATCTTTAGTGGAAAAAACAACCCGTTGGTATAGTCAATAGGCACCTTCTGTGGGCAAAACAACCTGTTGGCACGTTTGACAAGCATCTTCAGTGGGAAAAACAACACGCTGGCACACCTTAAGTGGGGCAAGTAGCCCGTTGGCACGGTCGATATGCCCCTTTGGCGGGTAAACACAATCCGTTGGCACCTTTGGTGGGAAAAACAGCCCGTTAGGAAACCTTTGGTTGGCAGAAGAACTTGTTAGCACGTTCGCTAGGTACCTGGGAAAACAACCCTTTGGAACATATTCAGTCAACAAAACAACCAGTTGCCACATTTGTTAGGCAACTTCGATGTGAAAAATAGCCCGTTGGCACTCCTTCGGTGGGAAACACATCACATTGGCAAATTGATGATAAGCAAAATAGCCCGTTTGAACACATTCGATGGGGCAAATAGTAAGTTGGCATGATCGCTAGGCACCTTTACTGGGTAAAACAGCCCATTGTGGAACTTTAAAGGGAAAAATGGCCAGTTTACACAACTTCGATATGCAAAATAGCCAGTTGGAACAGTTACCAGGCACCTTCGGTGGGTAAAACAGTCAATAGGGCACCTTAGGTGGGAGAAACAACCCATTGGCACACCTTCAGTAGGGTAAATAGCCCGTTGGCTCGGTCAGTAAGCACCTTCGGTGAGTAAAATAGTTCGTTGGCACTTTCGACAGGAAAAACAACCCAATGACACACCTTTGGTTGGCAGAACAGCCTGTTGACATGTTCATTAGGCACCTTTGGTAGGAAAAACAACCTTTTAGCACACCTTCAATAGGCAAAACAGACTGTTGACACATCTTTGGTGGCTAAAACAGATCGTTGCCACATTCGCTAGGCACCTTCGGCATGAAAACAGCCCGTTGGGCACCTTTGTTAGGAAACACATCTCATTGGCAAACCTACGGTAGGCAAAATAGCCTATTGGAACACCTTCGATGGGGAAAATAGCAAGTTGGCTTAATCGCTAGGCACCTTTAGTGGGTGAAACAGCCCATTGGGTAACTTCAATGGCAAAAATAGCCCGTTTGCGTAACTTCGGTAAGCAAAATAGCCAGTTGGCACGATCGTTACGCACCTTCGATGGGTAAAACAGTCCTTAGGGCACCTTAGGTAGGAAAAACAGCCTATTGGCACACCTTGTTACATAAAATAAGCTATTGGAATACCTTTGGTGGGCAAAATAGGTCATCAAAACATTCTCTAGGCACCTTCGATGGGAAAAACTACATGTTGGCATACCTTTGGTGGCCAAAATAGCCCGTTGGCATGGTCTTTAAGCACCTTCGGCAGGAAAAACTGCCTGTTGGGCACCTTTGCTATGAAACATAGCTCACTGGTGCACCTTCGGTGGGACAAATAGCCTATTGACATAGTCATTAGGATCTTTGTTGGGCAAAACATTCCATTGGGCACCTTCGGTGGGAAAAAAAGCTCGTTGACATACTTTTGGTGGGTAAAACAACCTGTTTGTATAACTTCAATAAGCAAAATAGCCTGTTAGCTCAGTCGCTAGGCACCTTTTGTAGGAAATCCCGGGAGGAACATCACATGTTCCAGCAGCGGAAACAAAATTTTTAATTCCCAGGACCTTCCCGAAAACCCAGGATCCCGGTGTCGGTATGAAAACTCAAACCTGAATAGCCAATAGAGACTATCTCTAAAGGTATCCACGC
>JANZXR010379368.1:0-17952 GCA_027575705.1 Erythroxylum echinodendron
TCTTCAACACTTCACAAATTTTCTACTTTCTCACTATCACATACGACATCTTCATCAACTTGATGGGGTGAAAGTTTTGGTTAGGATTTTAAAAGAACCAAGGAAGAGTAAGCAAGGTGTAGAAGAGAGTGGAAAAAGGTGAGCAAAATTCAAAGAAGAGCAAAAGAAGGAGAAGTTTCGGATGATGGAGCCTTTCATGCAAAGAACATTTAAACACTTAACAAAAGAAGATACAAGAAGAGTCGTGAAAGACTCCAAAATTCATGACTTTTATTAATGACTTAATTCTCATTAGCTCTCTTCATTTTTCTTCCAATTCAATTCCAATTTTTCTCCAAAATTCCAATGGCTCAATTCAAAATTTCCTAAATTCATATGTCTAAGTTTCCAGTGCCATTGGACAGTCATTTCCATTACCGGTAAACCCTTATTCTGCCACTTGGCAGTTTTCCTAGTCCAAAATTGACTCCGAAAAATTTCCGAAAAATTTCTAAAATTCTCTAAAAACAGCAAACCACAATAACCCTCCCCAATACAATTTTTCATTCACACAAAGCATATTTTTCATAATTCACATTTATTCACAATTATACCGGGAAATGTTATGAATGCATGTACAGTCATTTACATGTGAAAAATTCCCTATTCATGTGCATATATGAATGCATGAACATAGCAATACAATTTTAAACACTCCTAACTCGTTCCAAATTACTATTTTACCCTTCCCATTGGTGAGGGGATGTTACATGGAAGAGGTGTGTTTCTTTATTACTTGTTCAAATAATCCTTCCAACCTCTCGTGAACTTCCTCCATGCTCCCAATCTTTTCCAAGATTTTGTCTAACTTAGAGTCTATTGAATTGGATTTTTTTCTTTGGAATCCAGGCGGCCCTTTATGTCGGAATTGACTTCCTATATTGTTTGACCACAAAAATTTCAGTTCCACCTAGGATTATATGTGTTTAGGTATGGGTTATTCCCCCTCTTCTACCAAACTATGCTCGTATGTAATTGAGCTGCTCTGATTCATTATTTTGCATTAGAAAAGTAGTCAATGGTATCATGGTTATATTGTCCATATAGCTCATATATCTGTTAAGTTACTTTAGTAGTGGTTGAATAAGAGGCTTTTATATTATTTAGATGTTAGGTTAAGTTATCAATCTTAGCTTACAACTCTGTTATTAGGTCAACATCTTTGGCTCCCTTTTGCTCTCAGAGGTTTGTATGTTGTTTACACCTATCCATCATCCAAAGACAATTATTACTTGTCATTTCCTCTAACAAATCCTTTGCTTCTTCAACTATCTTCCTTATTAAAGATCCATCGAATGCCACATCTATAATGCCTCGTACGGATGGATTAACACCATTATAAAAGGTTTGCAATAGGAATTCCTTTGGTAGGTTATGGTATGGGCACCCCCTTTATTAATCCTTATACCGTTCCCAAGCCTCATAAAGTAACACCCCATCATTTTGTTAAAAATTCGTGATTTCCTTTATCAATTTCATAATCTTTGTGAGAAGGAAGTACTTATCCAGGGACGCATGCACCAGCTACTCCCAAGTTGTGACATTTGTAAGACTTAGGGAATGATACCATATCTTGGCTCTATCCCTTAGTGTGAAAGAAAAGAGCCTCATCCTAATGGCATATTCTGACATCTTACGAAATCAGTAAGTATCTCATATCTCTAGAAAATTAGCTATATGAGTGTTAGGATCCTTTTTAGTCAATTCGTAGAATTGTATATTTATTTCCAGCATGTTTAGCAAGACTAGCTTGATCTCAAATAAGGGTGCTTGTACCAGTGGTTCAGTCATACCTTGATCCGCAACCTTAAACCGAGTATCACGAAATCCATAAGGCTTCAAGGTTGGTTTCCTTGATTTCCTCTTCGATTGAGTTCATTAGCCATTGGTTCTTCTATTTCCTCTTCGCGTCTTGCTTTCTGGATTGCTTGCTCTAAATAGGTGATGCCTAGTTTTAATGTTTTGGTAATATGACTTGAACTTCTAGTAACTCTTATGTTCATGCAACTGCACGAACATTGGAGAGGCAAAAGTTACTTAAACTAAGAGAATTCAACAAATCCTAACTAATTCTCTCGCAATAGTGCTAAGAAATTATTGAACAAGTTTTAATCATGTAAAACTATCAGTATTCCGTAAGCCCACAGGTTGTAAGCATGGTATATGAGTTGACGATCCCATAAGGAATTAGTGAACTTATCGAATCCTAATTTGTCTAAAGCCTAAAAATGTAATTAAAATGAAATTAAAAATGAGAAAGAAATTAAGCAATTGAAAATGCAATTGTAAAATTAGCACAAAGAAATCAAAATTGAGCACAACTAATTAACAATTGAAAATTCACATAAGGAAGATTAACCAATTATAAAAGAAGGGGATTTATCCGATTATCTAATGCTCACTTAATCATTTTTGAGTCAATTCAGTATTGATCCTAAAATTTCAAAGGGTGGATTACTCTTTATCGAGTTATAATCATTTACCCTAAATCATAAATCATAGTTAAATTGAATTAAGGGATTTGTATTCTTTTAATTAGCAAACATCCCACACATCCAATTAGATTTTACGCATTCTAATAGACAATCGGGTCCTCACATGAGATCTCCCTTTGTATAAATTACTAATTTGATTCCTTGTGTGATCTATTAGATTGTTTAACTCTCATTACCCAATTTAATCATTTTACTATCGGTTCACTCTCTTGATTTATTACCAGAGCATGCAAATCCAAGAAGCAATCAAAATATCCAACTAATTAATATCAAAACCAATCAAATTAACATTGATTTTAAAACAAACCCCTAAAAGAGTTTAGAACATCCTTAAACCCAAATTCACATCATCAAATCCATATTATACATACGAATGAAAGAAATAACAAGATGAAAAGACAAATATAACTTGGACTGGATTGGGAATTATGGCAGCAGTAGTAGCCCCCTCTTCCTCTCTCCCCTACTCTTTTCTTCTCCTTTCTTCCTTAGGTTCTTTCCAAACGTAGCAAAATCGAGGCTTCCCTTAGGGTTTCTTTCTTTTCCTTATTTTATGCTTTTTATATTTAAGGTAAAACTAGGTTTTACTAAGTTCCAAATGTCTGAAATGACCCTCAAACGGTTGAATTCGGAAGAAATCCTCACATCTATTATTTCACTTGCCACGATCGTGGCCAATGAGTCACAATCGTGGCACTTAAATTTTGGCTTCTATCATGATCATGGACAATGAGTCACGATCTTGGCCTGGTCCTATTTGACTTCTGTCATAAATGTAGCCTTTTTTGGGTTGCTTCTATCAAGATCGTGACTAGTACGTAAAGATTGTGGCCTTGGATCCTCCTCTGAGCTTTCTCCAAATCTTCTCTGGTGTTTTTTACCTGATCTTAAACACTATTAAACTCATCAAAACACCTCAAACACACAAAATTAAAGCCCGATGACATGCTCTAAACCATATAACACTTAAAAACATAAACACATAATAACACTAACATAATTCTAAACCTAAACATTTACAAATCAAGTAATTAATAACTAAAAATATTAAATTACCCACTGAAACATAATGTGTAAGGCCCCAAAATATACCCTAGATGAAACGTTACATATTTATAGCAATACGCGTATAATTGACTTGTTATTTGAAGTTGGAATTCAAAATTAAACATGTGAGGGAACTCTAAACTTGATAGTATGTATTAATACAAGTGTCATGAGATTTGAATTGGCATGAATATGTATTAAGATGATGATAATTAAATGATGGAAAAATGATGGTTATATGTTAATTCTGGTTTAACTACTAAATAGAATTTGTTAGTTCAGCTATATCTTGGACTGTAGATATCAAAATGTGATGCTTTTAAATTCTGATAAAACTAGATACATTTATCTACAACTTTCCTGAAGGAACCTAAATCTGATTCTGCCTCTACAATTTTTGAATTCTAGTTTGAAGTTGAATTCTAACTGTTGTCTTTGTTTTCGAACAGTCTATAGTTTTTAGGGTATAATTCTAGATATAATTAACCAAATCACATGAAATTTATGTCATTAGAAAATGAGGAATGAAAGTAATTGATAAGATCATAGGCAAATGTGGAAATTAAAGCAAGAAGAAGGACCAATATGCAATTTTCCTAAAGTTAACTCATAGACTAATAAGATTAAAGCATGTGTGTCTAATGGAATCGTAACACATGGTCTAATAGAATTATAACACATAGTCCAATAGAATTGCAACACATGTTCCAATATAATTGTAACATGTGGTCAAATAGGATTGTAACATATGGTCCAATAGTACTATGACATATGGACCAATGAGATTGAAACATGTGTCTAAGACTAAAACATTCATGAAAGGTTATATAGAGAAGGGATATGGACGAAATTTGATGGCATAACTTCATTTTTTCTGCTATCCACTCCACTTTCTTCGTCCCATCATTTTTCTCTTGGGGATTCAAGCAAAACCAAAGAGAAACGGAAGGAAAAGCATTAAAAGAACTACTTTGTCAATCTTAAGGTTTGGGACTTCACTTAGTTGATTTTTGTATTTTTGTATGATTGAATGGATATAAAGATTCATTTAGATGTGCAATTTTGTCTGTGTTGTTATTTTGGTGTTATCTTGGATAGAATTAGTTGAATATGACAAGAGAGCATTGTGTAGTGGAATTCTATCTAAGGTTTATTTGAATCAGTCATATTTTTTGAGTCATAACTAAGCCTAAAGAACCCCAAATTATGTGCTTTTAGTTTAATATGAAACATAAGACATAGAGCTAAATATCTTTAGAAGAGACTCTGATTTAATTCCGGTCTTATGACCTTGGAAATTGAGATCGAAAAAGGTGACCTGATGCTGCCCCTATTTTAGAGTAGCTTGTGATAATTTGCTTATATCTCATGATCTAGAAGTCCAAATGGTCTTATTGTTAGTGCTATAGAAACTTAAGGCATAATCCAACAATTTTTTAGAAGAATATATTACCAGAAGCATCATTTTCTATGTCAAAACAGTCATACAAAACTGACCTAAAACCTGTCCTCTGAAAATAGCTGTTTGGAGGTTTCGGGTCCTTTATCCCACGATTGTGGACAATGGTTAGGAAGGTTAAAATTGAGTAATATTTAGTTTAATGATGCATGATTAATTGAGATGATAATGTAAAGGATGTATGGTGTACAATGTTGAATTGCTTGGTGTGATCATAAATGAATGAGTTCCAAAGGCTTATGTATTATGAATTGAATATGAATATATGTGAATTGGGACTTTCTGCGATAATATTGTGATAATACCAGACCATTAGTTGTCTTAAGAGTTTTATAGTTGGGATTGTATTGGAATTGCCTTATATTTGTGTGAATATACCCAATTTGTGAAGACTCAATACCTCTATTGATACGTCGTTCACATACTTGTAGTTATATGACATGTTCGTTTGTTTGAAAATCAATGAATATGTCAAGTTGAAAAAAATGGAATAAATAGGTATGTGTTGCAATATGTCCCTCATATGAGAATTCTCAAAAAAATCCTTTTTGTTTTAAAACTGTTAGATATTAGACGTGGGTAAATAGGCATGCCTAGAAGGGTCTGTAGTTGCTTCTGTCACACTTTTGCTGTCTCTTGTTACCGACACTTCAGTGCCTCCTATTACTGACACTTTGGTATCTCCTGTTATTGAGACATAAGTCGATGCTATTCTGTGATACCGATTACGGTATCTCCTATATTAGTCCTATTACCCACTTATGTATAAAGGATTAATAGACTAACTTGTTTGTGTTTTGTTATATGCTTAGTTCTAAGATAAATAAGCTTTGATATGAAACATCTGAGTTCTATTATGAAATAAACAAATTCTGTTTTGTTACAGACAATTTTTTTTATGATATTATAATATTCAGTTTTGAAATTAGTGAGTTTTAAACTAAAGTAAATGGGTGACCTATTCTGTTATGTTCTATTTTGTTAAGAGATTTATGATATTTTGTTCGAATTAGACATGGATAAGTAAACACTGCTTATTATCTTATGTGATTTTGAATATGTGAATGTTTAGATGACTATTTGAAATAGTTGTCAACTTATATCCTATTTAGTTTATTCCCCATTAAGCTTTATGCTTAGCACGGTGATTTTGCCCTGTGTTTGTTCGGATAGGAGGGTTTGAAGACTGAGACAATAACAACCGTAGTGGCCATGAAGATTGTGTTTTGTTTTGGAAATGTTCAATTTGTTTTGGGTTATTCTTCAATGTAATGAAATATGTTATCTTTTGTCTTTTGTGTTTTCTTTAATGGTTTGTAAAATCCTTAATACAGTTTGGAGTTGGATTGAAGGCTTTTATGTAATAAGTATAATGTGTATGTTATGTTCTGAGTATGACCTAACCAATGTTGAATAAAATGTATGCACCTTGAGTTTCTAGAAATTCTTAGTATATACAAGATTACTTTGGTTATGTTTTGTGTAGAATCGACATATCCTCACAAGGGGAATGTGGTGTTACATTGTTTGGTATCAGAGTATGCTTTAGGCAATTCTAGTTTAACTAGTGCTTAAATATTGTTTGTATGTGAATATAAGAGTTGTTTTTGGCCTAATGCAGTTTGTCACATGTTTCGATTTTAGATTTAAGTATGGAGGCTCTGACATGATCGCGGTTCCTTCTATTATGGTCACAATAGAGATCAAAATTTTGCGCCGTGATCATGGCAGTATGGGCCATGATGGTGGCCCGCATGATAGACTGTATAGATAGCCTCCCAAACTTGACTTACTAATGGACACTTAGGACTTTTTGGACTCGGGAAAACCCTAAGATTTACTTAAAATGGAAAATACTATATAAATAAAAGATAAAGAACCCTAAATAGAGTTCCAACCTCTACTACTTTGAGAAAGATCCAAGGAGATAAGAAGAAGAAGAAAGAAGGAGGAGAAAGGAAGAAGAAGAAGAAAGGGGCTACACTGTTGCCATCTTTTTGATCTATTTTGACCCTTCCAAATGACTTTACATTTCATCTTTATTTTTCTATCATTTGAATGTATTAGATGGATTTGATAATGATAGATTTGGGTTTGATGATGATGTTATAAACTTCTTTGGGGATTTGTTCTTGAATCAATGTTAATGGGATTTCTTTTGATGTTAATACATTAGGTTTTGTAATTATTTGTTGTATTTGCATGCTTCAATAACAAATTGAGAGAGTGAATCGATAGTAAAATGATTAGAATGGGTAATGAGAGTTAAACAATCTAATAGATCACTCAAATAATCAAATCAAGAATTTAGACGAAGAGAGATCTCATATAAGGACCAGTTGTCTATTAGAGGGCTCAAGATCTAATTGGATTTGTGAATTTTTTATTAATTAAGATATTGCAAATTCAATAATTCAATTAGGGGCTATGATTTAAGGTTTAATGATTATAACTTGAGATAGAGTAATCCACCCTTTGAAAGTCTAAGAATGATACTGTATTAACTCAAAAGTAATCATGTTAGCAATTGATGATAGGATAAATCCCACTTCTCATAATCGGCTAATCTTCTTTGTGTGATTTCCATTGTTAATTTAGTAGTGCTCAATTTGATTCTTTATGTGTTAATTTTACATTTTAATTCCAATCAATCATCTTCATATGTTTATTTTTTATGCAGTTTTTATTTTCATTTTAATGTTTCTTTAGGCATTAGATAACTTAGAATTAGATTAGTTCAACAACTCCTCGAGTGATTGACACCTCATATACTACAACCTTGACTTATGCACTTACAGTATTTTAAATAGAATAAAACATGCCTCAATAATGCTTAAAAGATTGGTTGGTTATGATTATTGTTACTTTCTAGATGGGTTTTCAGGTTATCATTAGATTTCAATCACACTGGAAGATTAGGAAAAGACCACCTTCACATGCCTATTCGATTTGTTCACTTACTAAAGAATGTCATTTAGATTATGCAATGCACCCACCACGTTCCAAAGTGTATGGTAAGCTTTTTTTCTGAGTATATTAAGAAGAACATAGAGGTATTCATGGATGACTTTAGTGTATATGGTTCTTCTTTTAATGAATTCCTTGAGAATCTTGCTATTATCTTAGAACGATGCATAAAAACTAACCTTGGGCTAAATTAGTAGAAATGTCTTTTTAGGGTGGATCAAGGTATAGTTTTAGTGCATGTTATATCTACTAGGGGTATTAAGGTAGACAAGACTAAAGTTGAAATGTCATTTAGATTATGCAATGCACCCACCACGTTCCAAAGATGTATAGTAAGCTTTTTGTCTGAGTATATTAAGAAGAACATAGAGGTATTCATGGGTGACTTTAGTGTATATGGTTCTTCTTTTAATGAATTCGTTGAGAATCTTGCTATTATCTTAGAACGATGCATAGCAACTAACCTTGTGCTAAATTAGTAGAAATGTCTTTTTAGGGTGGATCAAGGTATAGTTTTAGTGCATGTTACATCTACTAGGGGTATTAAGGTAGACAAGACTAAAGTTGATCTTATTTCTTCTTTAACTTACCCCTCCACTGTGCGAGAAGTGTGTTGGGCATGCAGGTTTTTATTAAAGATTCATTGGGGACTTTTTGAAGATAGCCATACCATTATACAAGCTTTTATAACAAGATGTCTCCTATAAGTTCGATAAGAAGTGTAAGGAAGCATTCAACTAACTTAAGGAGCTTTTAACATCCCCACTAGTGATTTAGTTGCTAGTTTGCAACCTATCTTTTGAGATCATATGTGATTCATGCGATTTTGCAATGAGGGCAGTTATAGACAAAAAGTGGGAAAAGCTTTGCATGCCATCTACTATTCTTCCAAAACTCTAAACCCAGCTCAATTGAATTATTCAATGACTGAAAAAGAGCTGTTATTTGTGGTTTTTGTTTAGAAAAATTTTGATCGTATTTTCTTAGTGCTAGAGTAATTGATTATTTTGATAATGCAGATTTATGATACTTGCTCACAAATAAGGAAGCAAAACTGAGGCTGAGCAGATGAATTCTCCTCCTTCAAGAATTTGGCTTGGAGATCAAAGATAAGAAAGGGGCAAAAAACATAGTGGTTGACCATCTTAGCCATTTGATCAAGGAAAAAGATGACATCCCTTTGTGAGAGACATTTTCCATATGAACAATTATTTTCTGCTGATGTGACACCACCATAGTATGTAGATATTGTAAATTTCTTAATTACTAACAAATTACCTGTTGGGTTGTCAACAGCTAAGAGGAATAAGCTATAAAATGAAGCCAATTATTACGATTGAGATGAACCATATCTTTTGAAACACTATACAAATCAAGGGATCAGGAGGTGTGTTCCTGAAATTGAAACAAAGAGATGTCAACGGGCCAGGTCGGGTCTGGGCTGTTCCTACATTGGTTTGTGGCCCAACTTGATCTCGGGCTACAATGGCCCATGGCCCAACAGATCAGCATAGATCTACCAGTGGCCTGTGGCCAATCCCCATCATATATTTTTATGAAAATAGTAAAAAATGACATTGTTTTTTTCCCATGACCTAGTTAACCAGGCTGGGCTGGGCCTTTTTTGACATCCCTAATGAAACAAGCTCGATTTTAGTCTTTTGCCACTCGTATAGAAGTTGAGGATAGTTTGGAATGAAAAGGACATCCCACAAAGTTCTGGAAAGTATTTTTTTATTGGCCATCATTATTTAAAGATGCATATACCTTATGCAAATCATGTGACAGATGCCAACGGCCAGGTAACATGTTCGTAAGGATCAATTGCAATAAACCTCACTGCTTTTTTGTGAAATTTTTTATGTTTGAGTTATTGACTTTATGGGACCTTTCTCTTGATCTTTTAGCCTTACATATATATATATATATATATATATATATATATATATATGTGTATATTACTTGCAACCGATTACAATTCTAAATGGGTGGAAGCCAAAGCCACCAAAACTAATGAAGCAAAGGTTGTTGTAGATTTTGTTGAGGCTAACATTCTTTCTAGGTTTGGGATACGAAAAGTAATCATTATCCGTAGAGGAACTCACTTTTGTAACAAGGTGATGGAGAAAATGTTCAGCAAATATATATCATTTATAAGGTTTCCACCATTTACCACCCCAAACTAACTGGCAAGCTGAAATTTTGAATCAAGAAATCAAGTTGATCCTAGAGAATACTGTGCAGCTTAATGTGAAGGATTTGAGCATAAGATTAGACAACGCACTATGGGCCTACAGGACTTCTTGCAAAATATCAATTATGACGTCTCCGTATAGACTGTTATTTGGGAAGCCACGTCATATTCTAATGGAATTACAACACAAAGCATATTGGGTTATTAAAAGATGCAACATGAATTTGGATGATGCAAGTGTGCATCGAAAGTTACAGCTTCAAAAGTTAGAGGAGATGAGGAATGACTCCTACTTGAACATAGTGATATATAAGAAGATAAAGGCTTTTCATGATAAGATGATATCTAGGAAAAGCTTCACGGTGAGCTAGAAAGTGCTACTATATCACCTAAGATCAAATTATTTCTAGGAAAGTTACATTTTTTATTAGGTTGTTCTGTTTGTTATTAGTCATATCTTTCCTTTTGCTGCAGTAGAGATATGGAGTCTGAGAATCAAAAAAACATTCAAAGTGAATCGTCATCACTTAAAATCGTATTATGAAGTCTTCCAAATGGAGGATTTGGAAGTGATGATGTTGGAAGACATGACTGATGTCACTTGGTGAAAGCAACATGGAGTCGAGCCAATGACAATAAACAAAGACACTACTTGGGAAGCAACCCAAAGTAATTCAATTTCTATTTATTTACATTTTTACATTTTCTATTTTCTTGAAATGCTCCATTTCTTGTATTTAATGTTACGTTAGGGGCAATGTAACTTTTAAAAGTAGGGGTAGGGATCTTAGTTTTTATGCTTGTTTTGAGCTTAATTGTAGCTTATATAGATTCTTTGGTAGTTTGCAAAATCAAACTTTTTCTACTTTCTATTGCTTTTAAGATTATTTATTCATAATTAGATTGTGAATTGACTAGAAAAATCTATGGAAACTTTAGCATGTACTTTTGATTTTGTGATTGGTCAATATACATTATCCTTAGAAGAGCGCTGACTAGTGGTAGACAAAAACCAGTAAGATTTTGAGTCGTATTAAATTGACACATCCATATCAGTCTCATTTTCTTTTGTTATGTGTGACTTGCATGATACATACATCCTAACTTTGCTTTGATTTTTTTTTTCAAGACCACATTTTTATCACAGGCATTTTCATGAAAATGATTAGGCATATAACATCCCAACATATGCCTTAGAAGTATTATAGCATGTCTACAGTGTATGCAGAAGTGAGCATAATGAATATAGTAAGAGATACAGTGGTACTTAATGTAAAAGATAAGGGTAAATGGATAATTTGTTGTTTCAGCATGAACATATCTCTATATTTTGGCCATATGTTGGTTTGTATACTCTAAATTGGATAACTCTAATTGGAAATTAATCTAAAGACATATATCTAAAACTTCCATGATGGAACTAAAATTTAATTTTGCTTATAAGAGTTTTGATTACTGGTCTAAAGTTAAGTTCTCGCTGTTGTCCTTATTTTTGAATAACATTCAGTATTTTGGATATAACTCATGATATAATTAACCAAATTACATGAAATTTATATCAATAGAAAATTAAGATATAGGGGAATTAAAGTAATTAATAAGATTATAGGAAAATGTGGGAATTAAAGGAAGAAGAAGGACCAATATGCAATTTTCCTAAAGTCAACTTATGAACTAGTAAGATTAAAGCATGTGTGTCCAATAGAAATGTAACATATGGTCCAATAGAATTGTAACAGATGGTCCAATAGAATTATAACACAGGTCGAATATAAATTTAACACTTGGTCCAATATAATTTTAACACTTGGTCCAATGGGATTGTAAATATGGTCCAATAGGATTGTAACATATGGTCCAATGGGATTGAAACATATGTCTAAGACTAGAAGATTCATGAAAAGGCCTTTAGAACATATTTTTCTCCTCTCCATTTCACCTTCTTCATCCCATCTTTTTTCACTGGGTGATTCAAGCAAAGCCAAAGAGGAAGGGAAGGAAAAGCATTAGAAAAACTACTTTATCAATTTTAAGGTTTGGGACTTCACTTACTTGATTTTTGTATCTGTGTATGATTGAATAATTATAAAGATTTATTTAGATGTGAAATTTTTTTGGGGATGTTGTTTTGGTGTTATTTTCGTGTTATCTTGGGTAGAATTGGTTGAATATTACAAGAGAGTTTTGTGTAGTGGAATTCTATCTAGGGTTTATTTGAGTCAATCATATTGTTTGAGTCCTAACAGCCTACAGATCTCTACATTGTCTGATTTTAGTTGTATACGAAACCAAAGACATAGAGCTAAATATATCAAGAAGGGACTCTGACTTAATTCTAGCTCTATGACCTTGGAAATTGAGGTAAAAAAAGGTGACTTAATGCCATTCCTATTTTGGAGAAACTTGTGATATTTTACTTATATCTCATGGTTTAGAACTCCAAATGATCTAAACATTAGTGATATAGAAACTATGGTCACAGAGGAAAAAATTTCTAGACAACATAGAAACCCAGTTCTGACTTTTTCTATGTGCATATTAAATAATAAGTAGTGGTATGAATTGAGATAGTGTCTCTCACGACCATGGCATTGTTTTTGGTTGCAATTTTTTTACCAAATCTTTTTAAATACATATAAGGCCTTTCAAACACTTCCAAATAAAAGAAATAAGACTTAATATGTGTGAATAGGGTTATTGAATGATGGAATTTAATATTAATCATAATGCATTCCAAAGAAAACTTACATGTACATAAATGATTTGTATGCATATTTATTACTCATATATGTATAGTATGATTATAAAACTGTGATTTTGACACCCTTCTAATGGTGCTAAGTTATTAATCGCATGTATGAACAAATATACAAATTTTATGACTTGGAATGTATATCATATGATTTGTTAATATATGAATTGTGAAATTTACAAATGGTTAAAGGAAATGTTATAGTGTTTGCTTTATTGTCTTAGTTGTAGATAGATAGGCTTGCCTATAGGCAGTGTAGTTACTATAGTTTGATACCACCAATGTCCACAATTCGATACCTTTGGGTATCTATAGTTCGATACTTTTAAGTATCCAAAATTTGATATCTTCGGATATCTACAGCACTCGTTATCTACGCTTATAAAAACTATGCAGACTTAACACAAAAAGGAGAATTAATAGTCATAAATAAGAAATACAGCGTGACAATATGAATAATCATATTGATGATCATTTATATTGGTTATAATGATGAATTGTAATGATGTGCAGTTATATTGGTAATCTGTATTAATAAGTGTTGAATACCAATAATTGGCTTATAAATGTTCATTTTCGATATATGGATAATATGTTGAAGCATAATTGCATTATGTACTTTGCTTAAGTATGCCATCATTGTTTACATAAGCATTGAATATCAATGTTTGGTTCATGAATGTGAATTTATGGTATATGAGTTGTGTTATTTGATAGTTGTCAATTGCATGATGTTTTAGGGTTTAATTTGTTATGTATTTAGTGTGAGATTGAGTGTTGAGTGTGTGTTTAGTGTGTTAACTGTGTTAGTTTATATGTTTAAGTATTTTTATGGGTTAGATTAAGTCTTTGAGCTTAAATGTTATATTTTTTAGATACGGCGATGTGTTTGTTATTGTTTCAGGGTAAATGGGGAAGAACGAAGAAAGATTGAAGAGTTTTAGGCTAAATACCTAGCCTACAATCATACTACAGTAGGCCACCATCGTGACAGAGAAGGATGAGCCAGCAGTAGTCAGGCCACAATCGTATACATAGGGCAGGGTTGTGATAGAAAGTCTCCAAGTCAGGCCATGATCATACACATTGGGCCATGATCATGACAGAAAGGTTAAGGCGCTGGCCACGCTCATAGTAGGTAAGGCCATGATCGTGGCCTATGCCAGGTTGACAGAAAAACTTAAGTTTCGCAAGATTTTGTGAACCGTTTGACCTAAAGCCTCAAAAGTATAAATAGAACATTACAAGTTAGAGGTAGAAACCTTTTAAAATCTTAGAGAGTCATGTAAGAGAGCTTGATTCAATAAATTATGAGAGAAAACCTAGATAGAAATCAAGAGATTAAGGAAAGAGATAAAGCAAGAGAAACACAGAGAAGAGCTTGACACGACGTACTTCCCAGAATAGGTGGTTTCCCACTGTCGTCATCTCCCTGACTCCATTCCCTACATATTTTCCATTTATTTCAGTTTTATTCATGTATAGGATTGAAATAGGTGTTGAGAATCGTTTGTGTTAAATGTTAAGTTTGTGTTTATACTCACCTTTGGATTTTGATTTTTGAGATTAATAAAAATCAATTGATTATGTTTTATTAATTTAATTGTGATTTCAATTATTCTCTTAACTTGGCAATAAAGTGAGAGGGTGAGCTGGGTAAAAATAATCAATTTGGGCTAATGAGAGTTAGGTGAATTGATAGGTTAAGAATTGAATCAAATAGATAGAATTGCGAAATGAGAGATAGAGCACAGGTTCCCGGCAGGTAATAGATAACTTAGAACTAATTTAGGTTTTTGGCCAATTGCGAATAAAGAGATCGCAATTCCATATTTTAAATTAGTGATCATCAATTACGGTTAAGAATTATAATTTGAGAGAGTGTAATTCACCATAGGCTGTTTAGAATGCTAAGTCGGCGATTGCATGATTGATTAGGTTTCCATTAATTTCAAATCAAAATTGCCTTTCTCTTAGTTGGTGATTTCTAAGTTAATTTCGGATTGGATTGTAAGATTGCTATTTTGTTTAAACTTTCGCATTTTAAATTCTCATAATTGATTGTTGATTGATTTAATTTCAGCATTAGCTATTTATTTAGAATTATTGTAGTTTAGGATGACCTTAGATTTTAGGACTTTATTAGACTTCCTCGTGGGAACGAAACCTTAGGTATTACACGAATGACCCATGCACTTACAAAATTTACCAAGGTTATAAATAGTAAAACTTAACGTGTGTAACCTTGTGATCAAGTTTTTGACGTCGTTACCAGGGAAGACAATTTGGTTCTATAGTTTAAGGCGTTATGTTAGTTATAATTTTTGGTTATAATTTGTTTGTTTATTTTAGGAATCATGCTCTTACCTGAACATAGAGTCACGAGACATTTGAGTCATGCAGCGAAGGCGAT
Organism: Erythroxylum echinodendron; assembly: GCA_027575705.1. Lineage (NCBI taxonomy): Eukaryota > Viridiplantae > Streptophyta > Magnoliopsida > Malpighiales > Erythroxylaceae > Erythroxylum > Erythroxylum echinodendron. The sequence continues at coordinate 15,367 of JANZXR010379368.1, forward strand.
AAATTTAGATATAACACTATTAGAATGCATCTTTAGGAAAGCTCGGTGAGAAGAAAAAGAACAAGAATTAGGAAAATCACAAATGGACGAGGAATTTTAGAGAAACATAGACGAAGGAGTAACTCAAGGACAGCAGCAAAGAACCTTCATAGACTTTATAAGGTCGAGGTTCATCCCATCTAACCAAGGAGTAGCTAGACCACTAGTTCAAGTGACCTCATTCAAAATCAAGCCAGCCCTCCTGAACATGCTTTAACAGAACGTTCAATTTTTTAGACTGGTGAATAAGGATCTGAACATGCATACCGTAAATTTTCTCAAAATTTGTGATACTTTCTGATATCACTAGATGTAAGAAGATGTTGTTAGGATTAGACTGTTCCCTTTCACACTTAGGGATAGACTGAAGGTTTGGTATAATACCTAAAGTTACTAATTTCCACTCACTGATCCCCGCTAACATTACAACATGGGAGTAGCTCGTTCATGATTTTCTAGATAAATACTTCCTATTGACAAAAACCATTAAGATAATAAATGAAATTACTAATTTCCAACAAGGTGATAGGGAGTCAATTTATGAAGCCTATGAGCGACATAAGGACCTACAGAGGAAGTGCCCACACCGCAACCTACCAAAGGAATTCCTTCTGCAGACATTTTACAATGTTGTTAACTCACCTACTAGAGGCACCATCGATGCAGCGTCGGGAGGATCTTTGATGTAGAAGACAATTGATGAAGAAGAGGAATTGATTAAGGACATGGCCAGTAATAGTTTCCTATGGACGAGTGAGCGAGGTAGGCAACCTACCACTTTTAGAAAGCTAAAGGGAATCTTCACGGTTGATTAGATGATAGAGATGTAAGCAAAGATTGATAATTTGACGTGACAACTCAATGGTATGAAGGATCATCCTTTTCTCATGTTAAGGCTATGTAATTGAAGTGTGAGCTATGTGGTCAAGTAGATCATGATACTGTAGACTACTATTTGATAAGAAAGGGAAACTTGGAGCAAGTGAACTATATGGAGGCACAATATGGATGAGGAGGGGGAAACAATCCCTACTTCAGCACTTATAACCCCAAGTGAAAGAATCACCCTAATTTTTCTTAGTCAAATAACAACAGTAGAGGATAATTCAAGCCTTAGGGCAATCAAGCTTCTAATAAGATAAAGCTAGCTCGATGGAGTCAAAGTTGGAAAATTTTTAGATAAGCTTAGAACTTTAGATAACGTACAAAAGAAGTTAAAAGAGAAATTTGAGCGAGTAACTAAGGATTATGCTTTTTCCATTCATAATATAGAAGCCCAAATGAGTCAATTGTCAAATGCCTTTCCTATGTATAACACTTCAGGAACAAAATCAAGGAAGCAATTAAAGGCTACGACATTTCGAAGTAGGAAGGAAATTGAACCACCCACAAGGACAATAGAGGAGCCTGTCTAGCCAGTTGAGAAGAATCAATAAAAGGAGAAAGAAATGGAAATGAGTGAATATCCTCCATATGTTGCACCTCCGCCATATCAACCCAAGGTACCCTTTCCTCAAAGATTACAATAAAAGAAGTTGGATGAACAATTTGCAAGGTTTGTTGAGAAGTTAAGGACACTAGAGATAAATATTTCCTTTGTAGATGCATTAGAACATATGCCGAAATATGAAAATTTTTAAAGGAAATATTATCAAAGAAGCATACTTGGGAAGATAATCAGACAGTAGCCTTACCTGGTACTTGCAGCTCAATAGTCACAAGCCGAATGCTTTTGAAACTGAAAGATCCGGGAAGTTTTACTATACCTTATATGGTTGGTGAATTAGAATTTACGATGTTTTGTGTGATCTAGGAGCTAGCATCAATCTTATGCCTTTGTCGATATTCAGGATGTTAGGATTGGGAGAGATTAAGCCCACATCAATGCTAATTCAGTGGCTAATCAATCCATTAAGAAACCATATAGAGTAGTAAAAGATGTTCTGATGCAAGTGGATCAATTCATTATTCCTGTGGATTTTGTGGTTCTAGATTTTGAAGAAGATAAGAATTGCCCAATGATCTTAAGTTGACCATTTATTAACACAAGAAAAGACTTAAGCTCTAATATCGGAGGTTTCTCTAAAGATGGTGGTGTGGGTGTTTCGGTTCGAACAAATTTGTCTTAATTGATTGGAAAATCTACCTCCTCCAACTCACCATCTTCTTTAGATTCAGGAATTTGGTGTTCATTGTCAGCCTTAGCTTCTAATGACTACACTTTTGCTATGCAACTCTCAACTTGTTTGTGCTCATTTTGATCTATAATTTCAACTTTCATGCATGCACTACTCGTTATTGAATTCTTTAAAACCTTATTCATATTGAATTCAACTTGATCTTCACCTATTCAAAATGTTAATTTCCGTTCATGAACATCAATTGTGAAAGTTGAAGATCTTGGAATCTTCTTTCAAACCATATAAAGAACATCTTGATATGATTCCTCTAAAGAAAGATATGGCAATCGAAAAACATCGTCTGTGTTTTCAAATTTCTTCTGGGTCACTGTTCATTGTATATCTTCTGTCCTATTTTTGACCCTTC
>JANZXR010379408.1:0-17947 GCA_027575705.1 Erythroxylum echinodendron
TATTATTATTATTATTGTTGTTGTTGTTGTTGTTGTTGTTGTTGTTGTTGTTGTTATTATTATTATTATTATTATTACTAACTAATACTCAAGGAGTTAGTCACGGTGGTGACTTAACTTGTCACCACCGTGAAAAGTGCCCTCATAGGGTGACTTAATTTGTCACATGACCCATTTTTCCTTAAATTCATCAACTTATTATGTGTCATGTGTAGGAGGGACAACTCAAAAACTTAGACCTAAAATAGACTACAATTAGAAAGAGTAAGGAGGTTGCGGCACACGAGACACATTCATTCACTCTACAGACGATTGTTCTACATACCACACCTTTATTTACTCTACAAACAATCATTCTACACACCAAACCTTCATTCGGAGACAGAGAATAAATAGAGAGAAAGAAGGCGGGGGAAGAGAGAAATACAACAAAGAGTTGTAAGCTTGGGACAGAGGCAGAAAGTGAGAGTTATAGCTGACTCCCAGTAGTGAACTTGAACAACCATTCAGTTGGGTTACAACCAAGTAGAAGCAAAACATGAGAGCTAATGCTTGAAGCTTGAGAGTGACAAGGCATCACCGCAACTCCTTTATCTGAACACTCACTTGTTGATTCTGTTTATTATTTCTCTGTTGTTTTATTGAACTTTGTTAGTTGATAGACTCATACTTTATTAGTTTCTGATAGTTCATTTCAGTTATTGACTTAGTTTACTACTTTAATACTTTTATTATGATGATTAAGATGGGATTGAAGTACTTAAATACGATAAATCTTGTTATTTCTGTGATGGGATGTTCTCTTTTTCTTGAGGATTAATGTAGCTATTTTAGTCAAATAGCAAATCAAGGCCTCGTTAGGCCACTGGTCTAAACAAATTCAATTGAAATAAAACCCACTCTACTAAACATGGTACAATAGAATGTGCAATTGTGTGGATGGATAAATAAGGACCCAAATGCCCATATCGTAAACTTCCTTGAAATATTTGATACCTTCTGATATAATCAAATGTCGGAAGATGTAATGAGGATGAGGCTTTTCCCGTTTACATTAAGGGATAGGACAAAGATTTGGTATCATTCTCTTAACCCATCCAATATCACTACGTGGTAGCAATTGGTATATGTTTTCTTATAAAAATATTTTCCCCTCACCAAGACCATCAAAATCATCAAGGATATTACAAATTTCGAACAGGTTGATGAGGAATCGATCTATGAAGTATGGGAGAGATATAAGGATTTACAAAGGAGGTGCCTACACCATAATCTACTAAAAGAATTCCTTTTGAAAACATTCTACAAAGGAGTGAATTCACCTACAAGAGGCATTATTGATGTAACCTTAGAAGGATCGTTAATGAGGAAGACAGTGGATGAAGCCAAAAGTTGTTAGAGGAGAGGCTAGCAATAGCTTTTTGTGGAAAAATGAGTAGAGTGGGCAACCTGTAACTTTCCAAGAGAAGAAGGGAGTGATAATTATCGAGTAAGTGATAGAAATGCAAGCAAAACTGGATAATCTAACTTTACAGCTAAACAATACAAAGGCCTCTTCCTCAATTTTTGTAAAATTTGTTCAGCTAAGGTGTGGGCTGTGTGGGCAAATGGATCATGATATTATTAATTGTTTCCCGATGAAGGTTCCTGAATTAGAACAAGTGAGTTACATGGGAGCACAATATGGTCGAGGAGGGGAGAACAAGCCCTACTCTATCATATACAATCTCGGGTGGAAAATTCACCCTAACTTTTCGTAGTCTTATAATGCTGGAGGTCAGTTCAAACCTCAAGGACCTCTTAGTTTTTAGCTATACAAGCTGAACATAATGGACTCTAAACTAGATAAGATTTTAGACAAGTTTGGAATTAAGGCGGATGCACAAAAGAGTTTGGAAGGCAGATTCGAATAAGTAACAAATAATCATACCTCTTTCATCCACAATCTAGAGGTATAAGTAAGCCAAATTTCAAAAGCTTTATCTATACGAAGTGAAGGAAGTCTTAGCTGTTTTGCGATTACATCAAAGGATAAACTAAAAGTTATCACAACTCAAAGTGGGAAGAAAATTGAACCCCCCACTTCAAAAAAAAAAAAAGTTGCAGCCCCTCCATCTGAGGAGAAAAACCAAGAGAAGGAGACAACTATGGACATGAGCAAATACCCTCCCCATGTTGCTCCTACACCATATTCACCCAAAGTTCCATGTCCTCAATGACCGCAAAACACTAAACTAGATGCACAATTTGCAAAATTCGTAGAGAAATTAAAGACATTACTGATTAATCTTTCATTCATCGAGGCTTTAGAACATATGCCCAAATATGGTAAAATTTTGAAGGACATATTATCAAAGAAGTGTACTTAGGGAGAAAACCAAACGATAGCTTAACTAGCACTTATAGTTCCACAGTCACCAATTAGATGCCATCCAAGTTGAATGATCCAAGGAGTTTCACAATACCCTGTGTGGTTGGTGAATTTGAATTCATAAAGAGCCTATGGGACTTAGGAGTAAGTATTAATCTTATACTTTTATCAATATTCAAGAAATTAGGGCTGGGTGAGGACAAGCCAACATCAATGCTAATTCAGTTGGCCGATAATTGTATTAAAAACCATTTTGAGTGGTCGAGGATATGTTGATGCAAGAGGATAAGTTCATTATTCCTTTGGACTTTGTGGATCTCGACTTTAAAGAGTATAAGAACTATCCGTTGATCCTTGGTTAACCATTTATGAATACAAGGAAAGTCGTAATTGACGTTTGTGAAGGGAAATTGACACTTGATACTGACAAAGACCAAGTGGAATTTAATATGAACAAGGCTTTAAAAATTCCAATAGAAAGCAACATGTGCATGAAGGCTAAAATTATGGATCAAAATTTGTAAGAACAAGTAGAGAGTGAATTTGATTGAAGCAAAGTCAGCTAATGGAGAAGAGAAGTCAAATAAAGTTGGTAAGTGTAAATTGCATCATGTTTTAGGGCATAGTTTAACATGTTTTTAGCCGTTAATTTGATCATTTAATATATGTTTAGGTTAGAATTGTGTTAGTTCCTTAATCATTTATGTTTGAAGTGTTTGATGTGTTAGTACAAGTTTTTGAGCTTGAATATTATGTTTTTGAGGTACCTTGATATTTTTGCTAGTATTTCAAGGTCAATATCGAAGAATGAAGAAGATTTAAAGGTCACCCAACCTATAAGACAAGCCCACAATAGGAGCAGTAACGAGGACAAGGGCAATAGTGAACTTCATTTCCCTATCTGGTGGTAATCCCTTTAATTCAGTAGTAAAGACGTCTGGAAAATCCCTAATAACAAGTTATCCTGTAATGTCTACTCAACTCTGGTATTAGTCCCATAGGCTAAATAAGCCTCACATTCACTTTGAAATAGTCTAAAAGTGCTCGTTGATGAAATCAATCTGGCTGGCACTATTTAACTAAAACTTTGAAATATTACTCTTCGTTAAGTAGGAGATTCAATAATAACCTCCTTAGTGTAACAATTCATCATAAATCTATGAGCAGTAAGGTAGTCCATACCTAAAACATCAAATCGAATTTCAATTCAGTCTGGTTAATCCAAATAATACATCCTTTACATACTTCTTCGATCGCTGCAGTATTACCTACTGGAGTACTCACCCTAGGCCAAACTCCAACATCTCTCTCTCAGAATGCAATTAAGATGCTAGATTTGGGGTAATAAAGGAATGTGTAGATCTTGGATCTAACAATGCAAAGGCCTCAAGATCAAAGACATGTAATATACCTGTAACAACATTTGGTGAACTCTATGCCTCCTGTCTAATAATGGCAAAAACCCTGGCCTGATACTGTGGTCGGTTACTCCTTACCTTAGTTCTAGATACACTAGGACCTGCTAAGGTTGCTTTACCCCTACCTCTGCCTCTCTATCTTGGTCCACTGTCTCTGCTATACTGGACAGTCATCTTCTTCACTAGTCCTCCTCTCACTCTAGACTGTGCTCCTAAAGTTACTGGATAGTCTTCAATCTGATGATCTAAGGAGCCACAATGATAACAAGCTCCCGATACCTTCCAACATACTCTACCATGTCTTTTTCCATAATTTTCATAAATAGAAATCTGTTGTGTTTGTCTTCCATAAGTCTGCCTTTCAAATGCTTGGCCTCTACCACCACTATAATGAGCAGAATCACCTCTAAGTATAAACCTTAACTGTGATCATGATGGCCTATTCTGGTATTTACTAAATATTTTCCTAGAGTCAGCTTGAAACTCACCATGCCTCTTAAACTTAAACTCTTGTCTATACTCTCCTTGTTCTTCCTTTACTAACTGCACAATCCGAATCGAAGTTGCTCGTGGCTCGGTAAAACTATTTAGATTTTTAATAACCAATCTTATCCTGATCTCTGAATTCAGACCATCCTCAAATTGCCTACATTTATCTTCTTCAGTTGAGATCAGAGTAGTAACATATCTTGATAGTTCATTGGATCGCTTCATACTCAGCTACTATAAGATTCCTCTATATCAGATCAAGAAATTCCTTCATCTTCTTGTCCAAATAGATCTTTGGCATATAATTATCTTTCAAAACCTTCAGTAAATCCTCCCATGTCAGTTTGTAAGGTCAGGTAAAACTATCTGGAACTGTCTTCTACCACTGATAGGCTGAACCTTGAAGTAACGAGACTGCATAGTTAAACCTCTCATTAGGCTCATTGTCTATTTGATCAAACACTCTCTCTGTTCTTTCCAGCCACCCTCTACATTGGTAAGATTTGTGCTTCCATAGAAGTATACAACTCCTTGCTAAGTTTATCATATTTCCTTTCTCTCCTCTCAGATTGGGGTATAAGGGACTCTCTGTTAGCCCCTATTAACTCAAGATCAATTAATTCTACAACACAGTCTCCTATAGCAGATGACCTATAACAAACATCAATAATGATTACTACATAGATCTCTTAATATACGCTATAATGAAATGCTCCCATATGTGCTTAACAATGCTAAATATGTTGCCCTGATACTAAATTTGTAACATACCACTCCAATAGAGCATATTCCTGAACATACTAAAGGATATTAGAGAAAATACTCTACAAAAATAATATATTAGGAAAAAAAAACTTACTCTTGGACATCGAACATATCATAAGCATTCAAAACATTCATTTAACAACGTTTATTCTAAAATTTCCACCTATGTTGACATTTCACTTGTGAAACATATAGTTTAGTGAAAGCTCATCTTTCCTTGTTCAAATTTTTTAACAAGGACATATACTGAAACTAATTAATGGTCCATACATCATTTCTTCTCATTTCTTTAATATGCATAAATGGTCACATAGGTCATTATAATTCAGAATCCAACATGTACATTACATATTGGTTTATAGTTTAATCTTAGTACAAAAATGTGTATCATGATATAGGATGCAAATGCAAAAGACTCTAACTAAACTTCGTAGATTCAACTAATTTGACCTTTGAGCCATTTTTGTCCCCAAAATGCAAGTACTAAACTTGGTAGCTAGAACTCCTCTGAACCTAAAAAACAACATTGCAATTTTGATGAGTTTGTGAACTATGTGAGTGAACCATCATCGATGCACTCACATATCACAAAGAAAAGTTATGTGACAATTTATTATACTTCAACAAATATATCATATAAACTAGTGCTGCATATGACATCACATTCTCCATTGACTTTAGATATATTTCACTATTTCAAATTAGTTCAATTAATCATTTCAATTCAATCTTATTATGCATGTAGGGATGTAAATGTAAACGCACATGTGTTTTCATTCTCATTTTACTTCATTATGATCAAATACCTATCAATGTACTCTACTGTCCCATAGCCCTTGTGGATAACAAGTCCATAACTGGCACATATCCCTTGTGAGGTCTTCTATAAAGTATCAATAAGCTAGACCCATATTTCAAGTTGTTTTATGCCATAAGTAGACTTGAATACTCAGAAAATCCGTTAGGTAGGCAGATTCACACCTTTTATTCTATTGGCTAGTGATTGTGTGGCCCTAATTCTTGATTAGAGGGGACACCAAAAGCCTCTTCCCTTCCATCCCTTGGATCAATAGAGAGGGAGGCAGAACTTTTGGTTTTCTCATGTTGTCGAAGAGTTGAATAAGAAAAATAGAAGGGCAATACTTGATCGAAATAATTGGGTCATATAGAAACAAGATTCAAATCTACCGGTCTGTTAAAATATCTCAGTTGCATGCATCACCGCACTTCCATTTGGCACCTATCGTAATGATAAACGACTTGTCTCACAGTAACCTTCTCTTGAATTCTCAAAACTTCTGTCTCTCTATCCCCACAGGAAGAGAAAGTTCGAAACAATTGGGTTTTTTTTTGCAAATTGGATGCAGTTACTTATTCATGATCTAGCATATACAGAATGAAAACTTGATTCTCGATTCTACAAGAATTTTTATGAAAGCCTTTCATTTTCTTCACTTCGATGGAAGTTTTATTTTCCCAAAATGTATCCAAATTTTTGGCCTAGTTCTTCTTCTGATAATCGACTCAACCTCTGATCAAAAATATATACCTTGGTTATATTTCATGTTTGCAACAAGTTTAGTAATGAGTATAGCAATCCTATTGTTCTGATGGGGAGAAGAACCTATGATTAGCTTTTTGGAAAATTTCCAACCAAACAATTTCAACGAAATATTTAAATTTCTTATTTTACTATGTTCAATTCTATGTATTACTCTATCTGTAAAATGCATCGAATATACAGTATAACAGAGTTTCTCTTATTCATTAACAACTCCTCCTAATTATTGGGTACTATACAAAGTATTTGAAATACAGGAAAGAAATACCATTTAGGCAATATTTTCAAAGGAGTTGCAAATGGATTTGCGGGTTCACTAATCATTGATGGTTTTAAAACCGCTAATCCTATATTACATGTAATAGTACCAAGAATTAATACTCGAAAAATATATAAAAGATCATTGGGCCATACAAGTTCTCCATAATAATTATGATTTATTCTGTTAGCCAATTTAGCTCCTAATACAGGATCATTCAAATCAGGTTTTTTTCCCACACCCTATGCGGGATTTACAGCTTGGACTTTCTGAGTGAGTCCATAAGGATTGAACACCCATATTCTTGGACCATACAATCCGGTTACATGAAAAGTGCCAAAATCAAAACAAGCCACCCCTAAGAGAAATAAATGAATTCCAAAGATCTTGGATATAGCCAACTAGGTTTTTCCTATACGTTCATCATAAAATATCATACCCTGTTGGTATTAGATACAAAGGATTTTTGCACTACTTAAGGCAACATAAGAAGAACATTCTTTTGAAAAAAAAAAAGAAGAGACAATTCGAGGGGGAAATGCCAGATATTTTGTTCCACCACAAAGAGTTATTTGCTTCTTGCATTTCAAAAAATTTCTATGATACATAAAAACATTCATTTAAAGAATTGAATAATTCCTAATAGATTTATCCCTTTTAACCATCTACGCTCGTGTGATTTTTTTACATTGATTTGTTTTATTATTTCTTTATGAATTCCTAATCTTGTCAAATAAAATGTATTATTAATCAATCCAATTTTTTATTTTTTATGTCAGAGATATAAAAAGATGGTATATTTCTTCATTTACAAAAGAGAAAACTTTATACCTAAGCATAAAACCAAAAAAAATCCGATTGATTGGTTTCTAGATCTAATTAATGTGTAATTGACTTATATGTATCAAAATAGCATATAAATGTAAAACAATACATGCACCCATCCTTTTTTTTTATACTAGATCATAATGTTATGAGATATATGAAAAAAAACATATTTTTGTCGAATTCTTAATCATGGATATATATTTATCCTTACCATACTAAAATGACTGGCATTATTGGTATCAAACTAATAGTGATTCATACAAGCTAAATCCTCTAATAGATAGGTGGACTAAAGAATTTCCAATCCTAGCAGGAAAAGAAGGGAAACGGATACTCAATTTAAAGTGAGTAAATAAAATTCTATTCTCGATCTCATCAATACATATAGAATTTTGTGGAAAGCTGTCTTCAATGAAAGTCGTATGTATGGCTTGGAAGGAGGTCTTTCATATCTTTCAAGATCTACCCTACAATATGGGGTCAAAAAGTCAGAATAAATGATTTTATTAGCCCCTATAAAAGAAAAGAAAAAATGATTCTTGCTCCTTGTAACTGATCAAGCAAATCATCTATCCTCAGTAAAGGATACTTATTCTTCACAATCACCTGATTCAATTGTCTATAGTCAATACACAATCTAATAGTTCCATCTTTCTTCTTTACAAACAAAACTAGAGCTCCCCAAGATGACACATTGTGTCTAATAAAACTCTTATCTAACAATTTCTGTAACTATGTCTTAAGCTCCTTTAATTCTACAGGTGTCATTCTATATAGATGAATTGATATAGGAGCGGTACTTAGAACAAAGTCAATGGTAAACTCTGCTTCCCTTTCTGGGGGTAAAATCGGTAATTATACAAGAAACACATCCAGTAAATCCTTAATAATAGGAATATCTTAAATGGGTTGTTCATTCCAGGTATTAACTACGTGGGCCATATAAGCCTCACATCCACCTCGGATTAGTCTCAAAGCACTCATGAATGAAAATAATCAGGCTGGCACTGCTTGACTATAATCTTTAATAGATGATTTTTCCACCTTCATTAGACGATGAAATTTATGGAGAATTGGGGAACAATGGATGATGCACGATCGTGGCACTCAACCCACGATCGTGGTCAGTTGCACTAGCTTCTGTCACAAGCGTGGGAAGGTCCAAAACGATCATGGATAAGGCTTTGAAGTGATAATTTAAGTTTTGTGTAATTGTTAAACCAACTAATGATAAGTTACTTTACTTTAGTGTATTTAGACTTGTTTCAGACTTGAAATGAACTTAGTTTGGTGCTTGAATAATTGGTTAAAGTGTATGATATGTTAAGTTATTAATTGAGGTTATAACTTAAGAATGGATTGATGATATTAATGTAACTACATCTAGAAATTTAGAGACGATTAAAGAAGAAAATTGTTCTTAGAAATACTAATGTGATCCAAAGGAAATGAGTGAGGTGTATTAGGTATGAATGAATGACAAATTGGATATTGTGTCATTATAAAATGCTAGAAAATGGATTGCTAAATCAATGATTGTTGAACTTAGAATAATCAAGTGTTCTTAAGTATAGCTTAAGTGAAAACTAGGCATATACAAGTGACAGTATTTGAACGATCATGAGTCGTGCTTAAGGATATATATCAGGAATAGTCAATTGAGCATGCATTGTATAAGACATATATATATATATATGTGTGTGTGTGTGTGTGTGTGTGTGTGTGTGTGTGTGTGTGTATGTGTATGTGTGTGTGTGTGTGATTGAACATTATATGATTGAGCAATATAGTAATGTGTTGGACCCCAAATTTTACCCCGAATCTTTTTATATTATTTATACAAGATTATTAATTGAAATTATGTCTGCATTAAAAATTTTTCGGTGATTAATGATTGAGAATGCAATTATGGAGTCAAGGACATGTATGAAATGAGTTAAAACTTAAAAAAAAAGACTAAATTGAAAAAGTGAGAAAACTTATTTAAATAGAATCGTAATTTATGAAAAGTTTAATGGCAATTTGGTAAATTTCGAAATTTATGATCAAGGATACAATTGAACTATTTTATAAGTACTTTGGAGTGTAATGATTTATTTTATATTCGATTGGAGTATATTTCAAGTGTGAATAGAAGAAATTAAATGAATATTACATTAAAAGGATGTAATTGAAATAAACTGGAAGTTGTGTAAATAGTGACCCAATTCATAGAGGGAGTTAATTGAATAGCTAAATAAGAGATTGTGGTGTGAAATACAATAAAGGAAAGATGAGAGTTAGTGGGAGACAAAAATCTTGACATGGACAATGAAATGGTCAAATGTGGCATTTTAGGTGAGACTGATAAGAAAAAGGAAGAAAGCTATATGGTTTCTTCTCCATTTTTCATTTTAGCGGAGAGAAAAGCTTTAAGCTTCAGTTATGGGAGCTTGAAAGAGAGAGAAAGATTTGCTTAGATTTTTTTAGAAAAATCTAGTGAGGTTTATACTTAGTGCAAGAAGAAAAAAATATGGGAAATGAAGAGAGCTAGAGAATGAGCTAAGATTGATCCCGTTTAGAGGAAAATAGCAAGGATTTCGAAATTTGTTAAGGTAAGAACATGATTTCTTTAGGTTAGAAATGACTTTGGTTTTTAGAAATTAAGCTAGAAACCTAACTTTTGTCCATGGTTGTAAAATGGGTTTTGTTAGCTATGAAACCTAGGGTTTAATTCTTGGTATATGATAATTGTATACTTGAATGAAAATTTGTTTTTTGAAGGAAACCAAGAAAATCTAAGGTAAGAGTAAGAAGTAAGGCAAACTTGAGTTTGGACTTACAATCAATTAGGTTGGCAATATGCTTATAGTTATTGTGGATGACAGACTGATTTCTTGCTTACTTGTATGCTTAATTGCTTGACTTTGAATTATTGCGATTGTTGGAAAATAAACCATAAGTTATTAGCATGTTATGCCTTGAAAGATGTTACGGCATTTTTTATTAAGGAAAAGAGGAAAAACACAAGAATCATGAAAGTATGAACATGTCATGAAATAAATTGAGCATCAAAATTTGCTTGTGTTTAGGCGAGAGAGCTACCATTTCGTTCGTCACCTACACGTTAACTTAAAGCCTTCTCTTAGCTGCTTGCTTATGGAACATGAGCTCTTAAGAAACAGACTCATTTAGTTCATCGTATAAACTTTGGCTTCTCCATTTTGATCTATGGGACTCTCTCAAAACATTATATTTGTGCATTTCATTTTGATTTGTAAGCATGATACACAATTGAGAGTTGTTTTGATGGTTAAATATACATGATGTGATTTATATGATAACATTTTTAACTATGAGTTCCTTGAGTTAGAATTGTAGATAATTTAATTGCCAAATTGTAATGAGATATATATATACATATATATATATATTTGATTATGTGTGGCTCATTACCAATGGCTATAAACGTATTAGCCACTGAGCTTTGTAGCTTAACCTATCATTTTCCACTCCTTAGGTGCAGATCAAGAAGATAATTGATCATTTTAAGCCTTGGAAAAGTTCAAGATATCTACCTTTTGTAACTAAGTTAGTTTGAATATTTTTGGTAGCTTATACGTACAAACTCTGTTTTGATTAAGCAATGAAAGTAAGAGTTGAAGAAGCTTCCATTATACATGTTCAAAACCATCTACTTTGTTGGGTTTTTGGAAATGGAATATTATGTTTTCAGATGGCCTTAGATAGATTTAAAATAAATTGATATACTAGGAGACATGTATGTAGATTTAGTGCTTATTGGATCTGGGTTTTTTAGAATATGTAAATGCTCATAATAGGCAAAAAAAGAAAAGGGGGACATAGTCGTAGCACTATCCTGGACAGAATTAGTGGCTCTAACTTCCATGAAGAAACTGTATTAATCTAGGTATAATTGGATAAAGTTGTATGCAGCAAAATTGTAGTTCGTCCTCTTGGCTTTCCAATGGTATATTGCATGTAATTTTTGGTCTCCAAAAGAAAGATAGATGGTCATTACATGATAACATAATTGGTGTTGGCAAAGGTTGCAAAGCTATCCCTGATAGAAATTATATTGTAATTTCAACGATTAAGCTGTATTGATGTAGGTCAAATTAGAAAATGTTTCCTTCATAAACGTTTTATGTTATCCTCTTAGCTTTCTGATGGTATAAAGTTTGAAATTTTTGGACATCATAATTGAGAGATATGATTTTTACAAGTTTTCGTGACACTCCTTGTCACGATCATGCACTAGCACGACCATGACAGAACCCTTCACTCATTAAGGGTGTACGATCGTGCACTAGCATGATCATGATAGAATGCTTCACTCATTAGAGGTGCACGATCGTGCACTAGCATTATCATAATAGAACTCTTCACTCATTACAACTTGGAGCTTCCAACCTTCCTTACTTGGTTTTCCCCCAATCCTCGCGTAATTTAGCCATAAATAAGTACCAAGACCTAAACCCAACATTTTAGTATCAGAGTGAAGGTTTTAAGGATTCATAGGCTTAAAATACGTTATGATATGAATTATTATGATGTGTGATTAATTGTTTGCTTTGTTTGACATATACTTGTAAAAGTAAACTGGAAAAATAATGTTTTGTAGCATAGTAATTAATTAGGCATATAACATGGTATGAACCATACGGAATACGTTGTGTTTATTGAATTTTTGGAATTGATGAATGCCTAAGTATTTTATGGTATGATGCTTACTATGTAAAGATTGATTAATCTTAGAAAAATAAATTGGGGAGCTAGGTCAAGTGTATTGAGCTCTTGGTGCATGTTGGCTCCCGCAAAAAGGTTATTTAAATAACCTGAAGGGACTTAGGGCACTTATGTGCTTCAGAGGTCCATGCTTTGTTAGGAACATTTAATTGTGGAATTAGGAAACAATAAATTGTCTAAAAATGATAATGGTTAACTACAGGTTAGAAAATGTTAATATTAATTGAAAATAATAAGTTTAGAGATTATTTAAGAATTGTTAATTCCAAATTGTTATATTGTTTGCATTGTTGAATTGATTGATTGTATTGAGTGACATGCATATTATGCAAACATGTAGGAAATAAGATTAAAATGAATGTAAGCTAAATTTTAATTTTTAAATTGAAGGGATAAGATGCCACCTCGTAGAAGAACACGAGGATTTTTGTAAGGATCTGCTACACCTGACTCTCTACCAAAAGGGGAGGGCGCTGATGAGTCTAGAGCCCCAGGAAATGCTGAGGGTTTCGTAGAGCCTGATAGTGGGCCCTTTCGATCACAAATGCATGAGTCACCTCTTCCTCAAGAGCAACTGCTAAATCCTTTAGATCTTAGACTGTTCGAAGACATTGCTCAAGCTTTTGATAAGCTTAGGAAGTATGGGGCAGTGGATTTTCATGGAACAACTGATCCAGAAGAAGCTGAAACATGATTAAGGAAGACAGAAAGGATATTGGAACAAATGGACTGTAAGGATGATGAAAAGGTTGTATATGCTGCAAGCTTGCTACAGGGAGATGCCCTACATTAGTGGGCAAGTATACCAGGGAGTCAAATAAAACCATAAGTGTTGACATAAGAGGACTTCCTTGCAACTTATAGAAAGAAATATTTGTTTGAGGTCTATATCCAGCAGAAGCAAAGGGAGTTTCTAAGTCTCATCTAAAGGGAGATAAGGGTGAGCGAATATGAGTGTAAATTTACGCAATTGTCCCGATATGTAGCTGAGATGATGATGAGAAAAACGACTAAGTGCCGTAGGTTTAAAGCCGGATTGCATTTAGCCATCAACAAAAAAGTGGTGGCATAAAATTTCTGTGACTTCCAACAGCTAGTAGAAGCTTTGTTAAAGGTTGAGAATGTAGAAAACATAAAGAATGCAATAAATAAAAAGAGGAAAGGGAGAGAACAGTTTAGGAGGGCAGGTAGTGCTCTTGTGTTAGAGAGGAGTGCCGAGACTTTCCTCACACAGTCTAAGGTTAGGAGCAATGGTGCAATCAGGCCCAAACAGATGAGAACTATCTCTCATCAAGGCTCAACGATTGGAGGCAGTAGAAGAGGAGAGGGGGATAAGCCATCCATTCCCAAATGTGACCCTTGTGACAAATTCCATAAAGGGGTAGTGTTATATGTTGAGTGGAGGTTGTTTTAGCTGTGGAGAAAAAAGGAACATGGCTAGAGAGTGCTTACAGTATGTAAGACGAGAGAGAACTCAGATGCAAGCTCCAAAAAGGGCTGAAACTAGAGGTGGGCAAAAAACTCGAAAAAACTGAATTGACCCCATAAAATCGAAGAAACCAGGCCAAACTGAACCACATGGAGAGTGATAGATGGTCGGTTCGGTTTTGGATATTGAAAAATCGACTAAATCGGTTCGGGTACAGTGTAGGTAAAAGTTTTTCCAATCCAACCCAAACTAAACCAATTAACTAAAAACAAAAAAAGTTTGTATTTTTTTATACTTCTAACTCTAGGTATACAAGTTAAGTTTGTAACTTTGCATGTATGGCAATCACTCAATAGGTCCTAAAATGAAATAAAAATGTTAGACATGTACTAAAATTGACCCAAATTTTAAGGCCCAAGATTAGGGCCCAAATCGATTGAAGTATTCTAACCGAACCGAATTGTAAGGTAAACTGACCGTGCCCACCCCTGACCGAACCGAACCATGCCCACCCCTAGCTAAGACTATAGGAGTTAAGACTGCAACCGAAGTGGTTAGTTCTAGTACAGCCAAGAAACTGAATCCTCTAGAACCAAGGGGCAAGCACCAGTTAGGGTGTTTGCAATGATGAGGGAGGACGCAGAAGCAGCTCTAGAGGTTGAGACTAGTATGGTTAAATTGTTTAATGACGATATTATTGATTTAATTGATCCAGGGTCTACCTTCTCATTTATTTCATCAAGTAAGATTGTTCATGGTAGAAGTTTGAGTCTATTAGATAGTCCTTTAATGGTAGTACTTTGGCCAGTATATCATTATTAGTCAAGTTTATCAAGATTGTGAAATGTACATTGGTAGAGTAAAATTAGTGGTGGATTTAGTGCCATTGAAGATGGAGGGATTAGATGTGATTTTGGGCATGGATACTTTATAAAAATATAATGCCAATTTGAATTGCAGACAGAAGAAAGTAGAGTTTGAGTTAGACAAAGGTGAAAAGGCGACGTTTGTGGGAGACAAGAAAGCAAGCCTACCTAGAATTATTTCACATCTAACAACAAAGAAAATGATGAATAAAAGATGTCAAGCATTCTTGGCATATGTGGTAGACACGAAGGTAGATGAAGGAGAATTAGAAGATATTTCTATGGTCATAGAATTTCCAGATATCTTTCTAGAGGAATTACAAGGACTACCACCACCTAGAGAGATTGAGTTTACCATACAGCTTCTTCAATGAATTGTACCAATATCAATTCCAACTTATAGAATGGCTTCGGCATAATTAAAGGAGCTTAAAGAGCAATTAGAGAAAGGTTATATTAGGCCTAGCTTGTCACCTTGAGGAGCTCTAGTTCTTTTTATGAAGAAGAAAGATGGATCTGTGAGGATGTGTATGGATTACAGGAAGCTTAATCATGTCACCATCAAGAATAGATATCTCCTCCCACGTATAGATGATTTGTTCGATCAATTCCAAGGGGAAATAGTTTTCTCCAAGATAGATTTGAGATCTGATTACCACCAATTAAGAATACAGGAGTTTGATGTATCAAATACTGCCTTTAGAACACGATATAGGCATTTTGAGTTCTTAGTTATGCTCTTTGGATTAACCAATGCCCCTGCAGCCTTTATGCATTTAATGAATAGAGTCTTCCAGCCTTTTTTAGACTAATTTATTATAATCTTTATTGATGATATATTGGTTTATTCCAAGAGTGACAAGAAACATGAAGAGCACTAAAGGATTGACTTGGAGAAATTAAGAAAGAAAGGGCAATATGGCAAATTCAATAAATGTGAATTTTGACTAAGGGAAGTGGAGTTTTTTGGCCACATAATTTCAGGAAAAGGAGTACATGTGGATCCAAGGAAAATAGAAGTTGTATTTAAATGGTAAGCACCTAAGAATGTAGTAGAAGTGAGGAGTTTCTTGGGTTTAGCTGGTTATTACAAATGATTTGTAGAAGGCTTTTCCATGATAGTAGCCCCACTCACCAAATTGACAAGGAAAAGTCAAAAGTTTGTGTGGATAGAAGAATGTCAGAAGAGCTTTGAGAAATTGAAGAATAAGCTCACAATTGCACCAGTTTTGACATTGCCTCTAGTAGTGATGGATATATAGTATATAGTGATTCCTTAAGAAAGGGATTGGAGTGTGTGTTGATACATGGAGATAAAGTGATTGCCTATGCTTCCAAGAAATTAAAACCCTATGAGATGAATTATCCCACATATGACTTGGAGTTGGATGTCATAATTTTTGCGTTGAAAATTGGAGACATTACTTATAAGGGGTCACCATTAAGGTATTTACAGACCACAAGAGTCTTAAATATTTGATGAGCCAAAAAGAGTTAAATATGAGGCAAACAAGGTGGTTAGAACTACTGAAGGATTATGACTTGATGATAAACTACCACCTAGGTAAAGTTAATGTAGTAGCCGATCCATTGAGTAGAAAATCTACTATACCACATGTGGAGACAATATGCCTTCCTTCATTGAAGAAACTATCCAAATTTAAGGTGACGTTGAGGTAAGTCGAATCTGGCTATATATTGGCTAATTTTAGAATAAGGCTAGTGTTGAAAAAGAAGATTAAAGAATTGTAGGAGCAAGATGAGTACTTGAGCAAGCTTAAAGAAGAAATTAAAAATGTTAAGCCCTCTGAAACAGAGATAAGAGAATATAGACTAATGATGGTAGGCAATAGATTATGTATTTCAGACATGAAAGAGTTAAAGGATGAAATTCTTGATGAGGCACACAATGCTCCATATGTAATGCACCCGGGGAGTACAAGAATGTATAGAGACTTAAAAGAGCATTTCTGGAGGAGAGGAAAAAAGAAAGATGTTACAAAGTATGTTGGAAAATGCTTGGTGTGCCAACAAGTTAAAGTAAAACATCAAGAACCTATTGGTAAGCTTAAACCTTTGTCTGTTCCTAAATCGAAGTGGGAAAAGATTACAATAGACTTCTTGATGGGATTATCAAGGACCAGCAGGAAGTATAACGTAATATAGGTGATTGTCGATAGGCTAACCAATTCAACACATTTCCTACCAATTAAACAAACAAATTCTTTGAATGCCTTGGCCAAGAAATATATAGATGAAATAATCAGACTTCATGCAATTCTAAGTTCTATAGTCTCAGATAGAGATCCCAGATTCACCTCTAAATTTTGGGAAAGCTTGTAAGAGGCTTTGGGAACTAAGTTACATTTTATCATAGCTTTCCATCCACAGACTGATGGCCAATCAGAGAAGACAATAAAGATATTGGAGGCAATGTTAAGAGCTTGTGTTACAGACATCAAAGGCTTACAGGATGATCATCTACCTTTAATTGAGTTTGCTTACAATAATTCCTACCACTCAAGAATTCAAATGGAACCTTATGAAGCTTTGTATGGTAGGAGGTGCAGAACTCCTATTTGCTAGGATGAGGAAAGTGAAAGGAGTCTTTTAGGACCTGAGTTAGTACAACCAATAGCTGAGAAGATTAATTTGGTGAAGCAAAGATTTAAGGTAGCTGAAGACAGGATGAAGAGCTATACAGACGCACACAGAAAGGGGATGGAATATGAAGATGGAAACAAACACTACAAGAAAATAGTGAATTACAGACGGAAATTACCAACGGAAAAAATCAATATACCGTCGGTAAACGAAATTACTGACGGAATAAATCGACGGCAGAAAACGTCGATGATTTGGCCGTAGCTAAATTCACCAACGAACCTTGTCCATACCGTCGGTAAAATTACCGATCGAATAGGTTAGCCGTTGGTAAAATCAACGGAAAAGTTACCGACCGTCTAATATGGTCCGTCGCTACGTTTACCGACCGGTGACATACCCGTATGTAAATTTTGCATCATACAGTAGGCAAAAGTACCGACGGTAAGATTTTTCATTGCTAAATAAGTCAATATTACCGACGGAACATAATATGTTCCGTCTGTAGAATAGGTTGAGAATTACCAACGGAATGTTGTATAGTTCCGTCGGTAATATTTTGTATTATATTTTTTTAAAATTATATATTTCCATTATATTTAAATTAT
>JANZXR010379429.1:0-17943 GCA_027575705.1 Erythroxylum echinodendron
GTAAACAATTAAATTTAATTATTAGAAAATTATAAGAAATTATATCGAAATTAATAATGAAAATAACATACCTTTCCCGAAGCTTTAAATTGTAACGAACATAAACCATGTTATTCAACCTCTTATGCTCCAATTTATTCCTGTTCTTTGAGTGAATAAATTCAAATGTGCTCCAGTTTCATTCACACCTAGTTGCACTCACACATTGACTTAAAATGCGAATTGCAAATCTTTTCAATTCTGGAACACTATTTCCGAATTGATCCCACCAAAAAACTGCAAGTTATAAGATAACAAAAGTAGTGCTATAAACAAAATAAAATGATAATTAATTTTCAACAAATAAGAAATAGGAAATAAGTAATACCTGAAGAAAGTTTTTCTTTTTGTCGAATAGCAATCGGCATTCCAAAATATCTATAAGATAACTTATAAAGCTCTATTTGTGAGCTTAAAAGATCTTGCATTGCGTCATGAGGAACAATTGTTGTAATTGTGAAAAGCATTCCTCTACTAACTTCATCTTGCATTGCAAGATCCAATCTAAAATACACACTAGGATTCAAAATGCCCCAGCTGCAAACAATGGAGAAGAAAGTTGTCTTTCCCTTCTCTCATTAATGATTGAGAGATATGGTATGTATAAAGAAGGCCTATTTTTCATATTGGCCTAGATTGCTTCCGTCGCTCTCTCCATAACAAAAAAAAAAAATAACCCATTGTTGGCTTTTCTTCACTATCAGCCAACTGAAGCATCCTCACCAAAGGCTTACAAACTCGGATAACAAATTGACATTGTGACCAAAATTCTCTATCTTCCAGTATAATGCTATAAACCTCCATTCCAGCATTAGACCTGGTATGTTGATATGCAACCTACTTATCACTTGTAAACATTTGCCTTAACTCTTTCTTTATAAAATAAAAGACTGAAGTGATAAGAAATTTGTTGCAAATCTTGTCACAGCAGGGAGACAAAAATTCCTACCATTTGTTGCAAATCTTATCACAGTAGGGCGACACAAATTCTTACCATTGGTAAATTCCCTTCTCTTCAAATTTAAAACTCATGCACGATTATAAATGAAAATTGTCACCTTTTTAGCCTTCTGCATAGTCTCATCAATAATAGGAAAATATCTAAGATCTCCTATATTCTCCAGCGTTAAGTCAATGCAATGTGCAACACAAGGAGTCCAAAAAAATAAATTATAAGTATGCAACCTTTTCCCTGTCGCTTTATAAGTGAAATCATTGTCAGTAATAAATTGAATCAGTAATAAACTAAATAATATTTTCCGACCCTACTTCATTCACAACTTCATCAATATCCTAAACAAAGTCTCATCATTTCTAATAAGGCCAGTTGCATCAATAGATTTCAAAAACATAGAGCCATCTGAAGAATAAACGAAAAAATTTATAATAGGCTCTTGTCTCCTATTTGTCCAACCATCACACATAATTGAACATCCATAAGTACCCCAACTCACTCTTCTTTCAGCCAAATAAGTTCTAATTTTAGAAACAGCACAACTCAAAAGTTTACCTCTTAAGTCATCAATCGATGGTCCTTTGTATCCTGGACCATAAGAGGCTATTGCATCTATTATAGGTTGATAATAATAAGACTGAGAAGCATTGAATGACGAACCTGTATCATACCACCATCTAACTACTATCATATCAACATTGTGAGTCGCATCTCTTGATTGCATTGCACTACAAATTGAAGATTGGGCTTCAGGAGTTATTCGTGGTGCAAAAAACTAGTCACCTGCTTTCTTCTCTTCTTCACATCAGATTCTTCATGATCCTAAGATGGAACACTATCAGTACCACTACCACAACTACTTCCACCTTCAACATTTCCATAATCACCATGGAAACCAGAAAATGAACTTCCACTACCAATTTCAAAATTCAATCTTTCCCTTCTATCTTTCTCAAATTCATGTTCATCAAAAAATGTTTTCATCTGCCACTTCACATTATGGCTTACTTTTTTACATTCTTCTACATCTCCTTTAACCCCAGCTAAATGCCTTTTCAATCAGGTAATTCCTCCACCTTTCAAATGCTTGTTACAAAACAAGCAAACAGTATGATTTTTTTGACCGAGAATCGAACCAACGTGAGCCCAAGCTAAATCACTGTATCTTCCTAAAGTAGGTTGATCGGGAGTATTTGAACTTTATTTCATTTATCTGTACACAAAAACAAATAACACATAATTTCAGCAAACAATGACAATATGCATATCGATCTTATATAATATAATTCATTCTGTATAAGTCAAAAGCTAACAACTCAGAACATTCAACATATATAATAAGTAACACAAAACATACTCCAACAATTTGCAATTTCAACAATTAAAAAACAATCATAATGCCATTTTTATTTCCTTCCATTTCCAACAATTTCTAATTCTAATAATTACAAAACATTCATTATTGTTTTTCCATTCCTAACTATTTCTAATTCCAACAATCACAAAACATTCATAATTTCATTTCCATTCCAATAATAATCAACAAATTCCAATCCTAACAATCACAAAACATACATCAATAATTTTCATTTTTTCAATTTCTAACAATTTCCAATTTCCAACATTCATAAAACAATGAAATATACATCAACAATTTTCATTTTTAATAAATTCTAATTATAACAATCACAAAACATACATCAACCTCAAAACATACATCAACAAATTCCATTTTTATCAATTTCCAACAAATTCCAATTACAGCTATCACAAAACATACATCAACAAATTCCATTTTCAACAAGTTCCAATTTTCAATAATCACAAAACATACATCAACAATTTCCATTTTTATCAATTTCCAACAATTTCTAATTACAATTATCACAAAACATACATCAACAAATTTCATTTCGAATAAGTTCCAATTTCCAACTATCACAAAACATACATCAATAATTTCTATTTTTATCAATTTCCAACAATTTCCAATTTCACACAATCACAAAACATACATCAACAATTTCCATTTTTATTAATTTTTAACAATTTTCAATTTTCAACAATCACAAAACATACATAAGTAATTTCTATTTTTATCAATTTCTAACAATTTTTAATTTCCAACAATCACAAAACATACATCAATAATTTCCATTTTTATCAATTTCCAACAATTTTCAATTTCATACAATCAGAAAACATACATTAACAATTTCCATTTTTATTAATTTCTAATAAATTCTAATTTTCAACAATTATAAAACATAGATCAACAATTTCTATTTTTATCAATTTTCAACAATTTCTAATTTTCAATAATCACAAAACATACATCAACAATTTGATAAAAATTGTTGATGTATAATTACAAAACATACATCATCAACAGTTTCATTTTATTATAAAACCAATATTTAATTTGATAAAAATCAGGTGAGAATTTAAAAATTATATATATGTTATTTATGTTATCATAATTTTCAAATTAACCGTTACAAAATTTTCAATTTGATTATAAGGATCTTAACTCTTAACAATAGCCCTTTTGTATTGCCAACCGAAGTACCGAACCAATGCAAGTTCAATTTCTATATTTGTTGATTTAAAAAGGTTTTTTTATTATATTCTAATTTTGTGCCTTAAATTGCAATTCTTTCTAGTCAACTTTCAAGATAAACATGTTTCATTATGTTATAAATTTATGTCCTTAATTTATAATTTATAACTTCATCTTGACCAAACCAAATTTCAAATCGAACATCGATGAACCAAAGCAACACAAATGACATTTATTTCAAATTTTAGATACACAAAACACAATTAATTCAATTCAGTATTCAAAATTTCAGATCATATTTCAACTCCAACCAAATAATTTTATACACAAAGACAACCGAACCCAACCAATTCAGTATCTACATCCACTATCTAGATTCTAAAATCCCAGTTCCCAAATCACGCAACAACACAAAAAACACCATCCAAGTCTCCAACACCATGCATCATCCAACCAAATACATCACAATCCAACTATCCAAGTATCCAACACAACAAAAAATTAAGAATGAAATTTTCGAAATTAGAAAAAATTCAAAAAACCAACTTCAGGTCTTGACAGGATTTCGGGTTTTTGTCACGGGTCAAAGTCTCGACCTGTCTCTGGTGGCTTCAAATGCGTCTCCGATGGCTTCAGTGCAGTGTAGCGGTGCTGCGGTGTGGTGGCTTCGGGCGGAGAAGGTGGTGGCGTCTTCGGGTCTGCGTGGAGGAACGACGAAGCGAAGGGAGGAACGACCAAGGGAGGACGAGCGAAGGAGGCAAGGGCCAGAGTAGTGCGGCGATGGTTATATGTGACGGCGACGGTGATAAGAGAAGAGGCGGGCGACAGCGGCGAGGAGGAGGTGGCATAGAGATGAGAGAAGAAGAGAGGAAACGAGCATCCGTTGAAAGAGTTGGTGGATTAGGGATTTAGGGTTAAAAAATTTAGAAATTTGCAAATAGGTCCCTGCAATTTTGAAAGTTTACGGTACCGGCCGGTATGGGCTAGTACTGTTAGTACCGACCAATACCGAACGAAAACTATCAGTACTGACTAGTATTTTTTACCGGTACCAATAATTGCCCATACAATACGTTCCAATTTTCGGATGCTACTGGCTAAAACGGTACAGTATTCAAAGGCCTGGATGATACGGAAAAAACTGGCTTACTCTCATTTTCTTCTTTTTAATGTTGAACTCTAACATTAGGAGCCTCTTTTTAGTTTTGTATGTTGTAGCTGAAGGCCAATGGGGCGGGGCTCTATCTTATCCATTTCTATCATAAATTACTTTTATGCCTTCTTTACCTAATTTACCGGGTGAAAAAGATCGTTTCTGTCGTTTGGTAAATTGCTGGGATCCGGAACCCCTCCCGAAGTCTCCCAAGTACCTTAGAATTAGGGTCGGGAGTCGGGACACAGCTATTTACCGAAAAAACGTGAATAATCTTTTTCACCCGGTGGATTGGGTAATGAGGCAAATAAGTAATTTAGGGTAGAAACGGATAGGATAGAGCCACCGCCCCATTGGCCTTCAGCTACAACATACAAAACCAGAAAGACGAGACTGAACTCCATAATGGCTTCTGCTTCATCTTCAACTACGATACTTGCTCTCTCCAAACCTCTCACAGCTCAATGCCAAATCTCTTCCCAAAGGGTCCCATTTTCTCTTGTCAAACCTTTTTCACTCTCCAAACCCGATTTTGGTTCTCTCTCCATATCCCTTAATTTCAGCCCTTGTCATTTTCCATCCACAAGACCTTCATTACCTTCTAAATTATCCGAGTCAGGAACGATCGTCGTCGAAACAGAACCCGCGACAACGGAGGCTACGGCCGAAGTGGAACTGAAGCCGGAGGCAGCACAGACTGTTGAAGTTTCAAAGGAGGAACCCAATCGTGAGGAGGTTTTTGCTGTTGTTATGGTGAGACATGTTCAGTAAATTCTCTGCTCATGCCGTATGAATACTGGTATCTGATGGGTCTTGACTTATTATTTTTGGGTTGGTTTTACTGTCTGATGTTTTGAGTTTTGTTTCTGAATAGCTTGGTGAATGTCCGTGAATTTAACCCAAAATGTGTACTTCACTCTTGATGATCTGTGTTTCAGTTTGCACTCAATAGTATATGGTCATGCAAAAGCATGGCGTTTTTTTTTCCCTTCATGTTTATTATTCTTAACGTAATTTAATTTCTGTGCTTGTCTGAAAATTAGTTATGGTTTTGTGGATTATTTCTGTGCTTGTCTGATAATTAGTTATGGTTTTGTGGGTTTTCTTTTTCGACCTGCTATATGATGTATCATTTCTTTCTTGTATTCAATGCTTTGCTCAGATTGGGGGTCGTCAATATATTGTTATTCCTGGTCGATTTCTCTATGTTCAGAGGCTGAAAGGCGCAAAAGTCAATGACAAGGCATGTTCAGAGTCTTTTACTCTTTTTTGAAATCTCTTGATTGCTCAAATTCTTTCATTCTTTTTCATAATACTTTTAATTATAATGTCCTGTTAGACTGTGTGCTGTAGTGTTCTTGTTCGTGTGGTTTAAATCTTGTTTGAATCTATGAATTAGTTGGTGCAAGAGATTGTAACATCTTCAATATTCCTTGATGCTGTTAGTTTGAGCCCATATTGGTAACAATTTACCACTCAGATTGCTCTTTTTAGTCTAGCGATTATGACTCAGTTATCAAGCTTTTTGTTGCACACAGAGAGAGAGAGAGAGAGAGAGAGAGAGAGAGAGAGAGAGATGCTACCAAACACATTGTACGGAATGCTTGTGGAATAGTCATTAACATATAATAGGGATGCAGTAAAGTGCAACTATTCAAGTTATCGCTTAGGCTGAAATATATTGTTCTATTAAAGGTGTGTCTATGCAGAGCAGGATTGGCATTTTGTTGGTGGTACTTGAATAGCTGAAGAGATGTCCTTCTTTATAAATTTGACAACTTTCAGACACTCCTCTCCTTGGGGATTGAATTCCAGATATTAAATTGAACTTGCATGTGAATATGAAACAAAAAACAGATTCCTGATGCTCATAGGATTGCCGATTTATTGAAATGCACAAATTCCTTGTCATGCCCTATTGCTTTTTTCTATTGACTTCTTTTAGGCGAAATGAAACATCAAAAGACATGCTTTAATTCCATCAAACCTCTGTGAGGCTCAGATGTTGTTATGGGAGCAAAGCTATTATGAGTACCAAGCAAACCAATGGAATTAGATTTCAATTTCCCACCTGTTAAGGACAGTCCATTTGATTGGTCCCATGTAGAGAGCCCTTTGCATTTTGGAGCTTCTAACCTTGCTTGGTTAAGTCAATACTATTGTCTAAGCTAATATTTGAACCTCACTTCTGGACAGCTTTGTAGTTTATAAATGTTAATATTAAGCTTGCTCCAGACTAATACAGTATACTATTTTCTGCTTTACCCACACAATAGTTTGTGCTAATATTTGAAGCTGATTCCTGACCAGTATTGGTTACTTAACATTTTTTTTAAAAGTTGATTTAGGCTCAGGTTAGTACTGTTACAAAAATTTGAGGTGGCATGCTATAGCTACACTGTCACCTACTCACATATATGGAAGTTGTTCAATGTTGTATGCCAAGGAATTATTCATTCTGGTGCTTGTTTGATCTCCACTTGTTTGTTACCGTAGTTAATGTTTGGAGTTCTTTTGCAGATTACCCTGAACAAGGTCTTACTTGTAGGGACAAGAACACGTACCTATGTTGGAAAGCCAGTTGTGACAAATGCTACTGTTCATGCCGTTGTTGAAGAGCAGGTAGTGAATTTTATGCAGTTTTTGAATTGGCTTCTAAATTCAATTTAGTTCTTCGCCTTTTGTTAACGATTTTAACAAGTAGTAGTTGTGAGAAAAGTCGTTGCCTATCTATGCTAGGCAGATAGTGTATATATATATATATATATATATATATATATATAATAAAGACTTACAATTACAATGGGAAAGAGTATCTTTGAGTAAATCATGGGATAAGGGATAACTACTATCCCATGATTTAGTCTCACGTTATCATATCCTTTAGCACTATCATATCCTTAACACCCTCCCTCAAGCTGGAGCATAAATATTAATCATACCTAGCTTGTTACATATATAATCAACCCAATTCCCCACTAATGATTTGGTACAGATATCTGTTAATTGTTCTCCAGTTCTCACATGACTTGAGGAG
The DNA here is from genome assembly GCA_027575705.1 of Erythroxylum echinodendron. NCBI lineage: Eukaryota > Viridiplantae > Streptophyta > Magnoliopsida > Malpighiales > Erythroxylaceae > Erythroxylum > Erythroxylum echinodendron. The sequence continues at coordinate 7,745 of JANZXR010379429.1, forward strand.
ATCAAATTTTGTTGAACTTTTTCTCTGATAAAATGGAAATCAACTTCGATGTGCTTGGTTCGCTCATGAAAAACAAGATTCTTAGTAATGTGAAGAGCAGCTTGATTATCACATCATAGCTCCATTGGACTTGTGTAAACGATGCCTATCTCATCAAGTAATTGTCTTAGCCACATTAACTCACATGTGGCTTGTGACAGAGCCCTGTATTTCGATTCAGCACTTGATCTAGCTACCATCGTTTATTTCTTACTCTTCCTAAGAGATCAAATTCCCTCCTATAAACACACAATAACCTGAAGTGGATCGGCTGTCACTCGGAGACCTTGCCTAATCTGCATCTGAAAATGCTTCTTTCCATGATCATGATTTGAATAGAGTATACCTTTTCTAGGAGCTTGTTTTAAATATCTCAAGATATTCATTACTGCATCCCAATGAGATGTGCGTGGTGTACTCATGAATTGACTTATTACGCTTACATAATAGGCTATATCTGGTCGGTTCATAGTGAGATAATTAAGTTTTCCTACTAATTGTTGATATTGCGCAGTGTCCTCAAGTAATTCTCCATCTTCTGCACTAGGTTTCAAGTTTGGTGCCATAGGAACTTCTAGAGTTTTTGAGCCAATCATTCCAGTCTTTGTTAACAAATCCAGAACATATTTCCTTTGCCAAATAAATATTCCCTTTTTTACTCCTTGATTTGAGTTGCCCTGAATCTTTTGTTTGAAATTGACTTTGTAGGAAGTCCTTAAGCATTTGAATGCCTCTCTCATCACTACCTGTGATAATTATATCATACACATAAACCAACATTAATATCAATCCTACCTTCGTCTTTTGCCAAAATAAAGAATGATCATAATGGCTTCGCTTTAAGCCAAAGTTGAGAACAACTTCACTTAATCTCCCAAACCCTGCCTGTGGTGATTGCTTTAAACCATATAGAGACTTTTTCAGTTTGCACACTTTAGTACTCGTCCTATGAGCAACAAAACTAGGTGGTTGCTCCATAAAAACCTCCTCTTGTAGCTCACCATGAAGAAAATCATTCTTGACGTCAAGTTGGATTAAAGGACAATAGGAAGATGCAGCTAAGGAAATAAGTAGACGAACAAAAGACATTTAGGCAATTGGAGAGAAGTTTCTATATAATCAATAACATACGTTTGAACATGGCCTTTAGCGACTAATCGAGCCTTCAAATGAGCAACAGAACCATGTGGATTCATCTTAATAGTATACACCCACTTGCACCCAACAGCCTGCTTCCCAGGAGGTAAATCAACCGAGTCCCACGTGTGGTTAGCATCCAAAACATCAATTTCTTCCTGCATTGCTTGTCTCCACCCCTCATGAGAGAAAGCTTCCTTTACAGACTTAGGAACCACAATTGAGTCTAAGGAAGACACAAAGGCACTAGAAACAGGTGAAAGAGACTCAATAAGAAACAAATGAAGATATAGGGTACTTATAGGAACGTTTAACTTTGCGAAGAGCAATGGGTAGGTCGAGACTTGGATCTTGGGGGGGGACACAATTGGTGGACGCAGAGAGTCTGTACAAGTATCATCAACTTGTGAATCTAGAGTAATGGGAGGATCGGCAAAAGGATGAGAACGTCGAGAATAAACTTGGGTGATAGGGGGACAAGGGGGTGGAGTGTCCAAAGGAGGGGAAACAGTCTCAACCCATTGAACTCGATAGATAAGAAAATCATCCTCTTAGGGCAATAGGGAGACTGCACATATGTGGAATATCGAGTATTTTCAAAGAAAGTAACATCAGAGTACACTAAATAACGATGCAATTCAGAAGAATAACAGCGATAGCCTTTTTGGAGTCGTGAGGACCCAAGGAAGATACATTTTAATGCTTTAGGATCAAGTTTGGAGACAGATGGACGTGTGTCATATACAAAACAAGTACAACCAAAGACACGAAGAGGCAAAGAAAAGAAGGTTACAAAGGAAACATAATACAAAACGGAGCTTTACCATCAAGAACTGTTGAGGGCATGCGATTAATAAGATAGCAAGCAATGGAGACAGCATCAGCCCAAAACTCTTTCGGGACTTGCATTTTGAATAACATTGCCCGAGCACTTCCATAAGGTGTCGATTCTTTTGTTCAGCAATTCCATTCTTTTGTGGGGTAACAACACAAGAAGATTGATGAAGGGTACCTTGTGACAAAAAAGAAGTAAAGGGGGCAGAGAAATATTCCTTGGCATTGTCACTACATAATATTTTAATGGTGGAATAATGTTGGGTACGAATCTCAGCACAAAAGGTAGTGAACACATCGAATATCTCAGAATGACTTTTTATTAAATAAGGCCAAGTATTCCTGGAGAAATCGTCTACAAAAGTAATAAAATAACAAAATCCTAATTTTGACACAACAGGACTCGGACCCTAAACATCTATGTGCACAATTTCAAATGGAGACGCAGCTCTCTTATTGACTTTAGGAAAGTGAGGAACACGTTGATGTTTGGCAAACTAACAAGATTCACACTCAATGGAAAAAACTTGAACATCAGGACACAGACTCTTTAAAGTCTTCAATGAAGGATGAACAAGATGACAATGTAGGATATCTGGATAGACGATACTAGAACAAGCAGCGGGACTAGGACCGCGAACTAAAGGAGACTCAAAGATATATAGGTCGTTGGACTCTCGACCTCTACCAATAATCTGTCTCGTCCCAAGATCCTGAAAAAAAACTTTATCTAGATAAAATTGTACACAGCAATTGAGGGACTTAAGAAATCTACTAACAGATAATAAATTAAAGGGGAAGTCAGAAAGGTAAAGAACTTGCGATAGAAGGATTTTCGAAGAGATATGTCGTCGGTTCGAATCCCAACTCAAACATCCTGGGAATGGAATTCCATGGTGTCAGTATGGGTTGCGCTGCGGAGCGTGGTGGACTAGCTTAAATATCCTAGTGTCTGATAACCCTCAACTCAAGTTTTGGGTAGCAAAGTAGTATAAGAGCTATTTGACCCCCATCGTGTCGTCGCTTCGAATCCCAACTCAAACAATCTGGGAATGGAATTTCGTGGTGTCAGTATGGGCTGCGCTGCCGAGTGTGGTGGACTAGCTTAAATATCCTGGTGTCCGCTAACCCTCAACTTGAGTTTTGGGTAGCAAAGTGAAGAGGCAGTGCCTTTGCCAATTACAGAAGCAGCCGAGCCACTGGCTAGATTAACTGGGGGTAAGTTGTTCAACGGGGTAAAATTGGATAGAATACTTGTCTCCAGTCATGTGGTCAGTGGCCTCGGAGTCTATTACCCACTCATGAGGAATGGAGGACAGATATGCAGTGGGAGTACCTGTATGTGCTAATGTCATTGCGGCATTAGATGAGGAACAATTCCCTCTCGTAGCTTGAAACTGAGTGAAAGCAGCTAATTCATCTGCAATCAAAGTGATGGTCTGAGTTTGCATCCCCCCCTTCTTGGGGACCAGGTCACTATCATGTGCTACTATACAAGCCTGTTGAGTTCTCTCCTTATGTTGTAATTGAGGACAATTGGCTATGACGTGGCCAATTTCCTTACAGTAAAAACAAGATCGGGTTTCTTGTGTTCCTCTTCCCCATCTCTTCCACCACGACCCCCACGTCTTCCTGTTCTAGCTCCTCCTCCCCTACCTCTATTAGAGCCAACACTTGCAAAAGCAGCATTTTTTGACTTGGATTCTCTAGGAAACTCAGACGTATTCCTAAGAACCCGATGATATGCCTCAGTTAGAGTTAACTGGTCCACTCCAGTGAGAATTTGGGATCGAATATTACTATATTCTTCTCCAAGATTGATATAGAAAAACTATAGAGATTGGATTATTTACGTATATGGTAGAGTTACAGCAGTAGACTCCATCCTGGAAATAGTTTCCAGGCCAATACAATACAATTGCTACAATTTGAATAATAGCCCCTTCTCATCCCTAGATTCAATCTATATGTTGTCCTCTACAATCTCTTTCCGTAACTAACTCCTAACAACCTGCCTATGTGGCAATTGTCCCTTTCCCCATCTTACCCCTACGAATATAGGTTTGAATAGGCTTAGGCTGTTGTATCATGGGTTGATCACTAACATGCTGGTCACTAGCAGGAATGTTAACAATTCCCTCCTCCTCAATAGGCACCTTGTCCTCAAGGTGAATAGAAGGAAATTGCCCTTTAATGAATTCTGCATCCTCCTAAGTTGCTTGCTCTGCTGGTTTGTCTTTCCAACGAACAAGCCACTGGAGAATACTTCTGCCCGTGGACTTATACGTACGTGAAGCTAGGACTGCTTCTGGTTCAGGCAATTCCACATGGTCCATCACCAACCCTTGAGGGAGATTGTGCTCAACAGAATGGTCACCCACGTCCGTCTTCAGTTGGGAAACATGGAAAATCGGATGGACTTTGGATGAAGTTGGGAGTTGTAGTTTATAGGCGACTTGTCCAACCTTTCCAATGATCTTGAAAGGACCATAGTATCTTCCTAAAAGCTTAGGACAGATCCTTCTTGCAACAGTGAGCTGTCTACGTGGTCTTAGTTTAACAATGTCCAAGTCTCCCTCCTGAAAATGTACCTCCCTTTTGTGAATATCTGCAAATTTCTTCATCATAGGCTGTGCTCGCAATAGGTTGTATTTGAGTTGGCGTAAAGCTTCATCTCTATCAACCAAAGCTAGTGCCACTGATTCCATTTGAGTTTCTCCTTGAGAAAACTGTAGCAAGGTAGGTGGAAGGCACCCATAGATGACTTCAAAAGGAGTCTTTCTGGTCGAAACATGGTAGTTAGTGTTATACCAATATTCAGCCCAAACTAACCAATAAGACCAGTTTTTAGGTTGTTCGGAAGTGAAGCAACGAAGATAGGTTTCTATACACCTACCAATCACTGGCGTTTGTCCATTTGTTTGCGGATGGTAAGAGGAACTCATCATCAATACTGTCCTTCGCAGTTTGAACAATTCCTTCCAGAAATTGCTACTGAAGAGTGAGTCTCTATCGCTTAATATGGAGCTATGAGTACCATGCAATTTCAGCCCCTCTCGTATGAATGTTTCAGCCACGGTTTTAGCAGTGAAAGGATTTTTGAGGAGTAATAAATGGGCATATTTTGATAAACGATCCACTACCACCAATATGACTTCAGAACTGTGAGATTTAGGAAGCCTTGTAATAAAGTCCATTGAGACTTCATCCAAATCAGCTTAGGTATAGGCGGCGGTTGCAAGAGTCCAGCTGGATACATTGCCATATATTGACTCTTCTGGCAAGTATACATTCATGCACAAACTTATGTATTGAGGACTTCATCCCTAGCCAAAATAGTCTGCAAGCTTAACCTCTTGTAGGTCTTTAGGAAACCAGAGTGTCCCCCCGAAGGTGAGGCATGGTACTCATGCAGAAACCGAGGGATTAATGCTGAAGTGGCTAAAAGGACTAATCTGTTTTTGTAAAACAATAGGCCATCCCTTAGGTCGTAATCAGGTTTAGAATTAGGGTTTTGTTGGAGAGCTGTCATGAGTGAGTTAAGCTTGGTATCCTCCTTGACCTCCTGTAATAGAGGTTTAAAAATTGAGTTCATGGTGGATTGGAATGTAGCGGGTGCGTTCATGAGACCGAAAGGCATGCGTTCATGAGACCGAAGGGCATCACTAGATACTCATAATGCCCCCTCGTGAGTTCCAAACCCCGTTTTATAGACATCCTCCTCCCTAATCCCGATTTGACGAAAATCCGACCTTAAATTAATCTTGGAAAAATATCTAGCTCCATGTAACTCATCTATCAGCTCATCTGCTAGTGGAATTGGGAACTTGTCGGGCACTGTGAGCTTATTTAAAGCTCGGTAGTTGACGCACATTCGCCATGACCCGTCTTTCTTCTTGACAAGAATAACGGGACTTGAGAAAGACTTGATACTAGGCCTAATAACTCGAGTTTCCAGTAAATCCCGAATCTGCCTCTCAATCTCATCCTTGTGATGGTGTGCATGTCTATATGGATGAATATTCACAGGTTCTGCCCCCTCCCTCAAGTTAATTGCATGGTCATGAGCCCTCCTAGGTGGCAGCGCCCTTGTCTCTTGAAAAATCGACTCAAACCTGAACAAGACAGCCTGCAACTCCTCTTGTTGTCCTGCATCCAAGGTTCGCATCTCTTCAGATAAGGACCCACTGATTCTCATAGACCACAACAACCCGTCTACTTCCAATTCCTGATGCCTTAAAATCTGTTGTAGAGCATAAGGAGAAGAGGCTTGCATGTTGATTCCCTGCAATGTAATCTCTGCCCCCCTTCGATTAAATGACATACACATTTTCTTCCAATCAACTTTTACCACCCCCTAATGTTTCCAACCATGCAACACCTAGGATTAAATCGGGCCCTCCAGTGTCAAAGACATGAGCATTTACACTAAACTCTTCTCCATTCAGCTCCAATTTTATCTCCTTGCAAATTCCTTGTGAGAAGGACCGATGTTCATCTCCCAATCTAACTTCGTATGTTCTAGTAGGTGTAATGGTAATTCTCATAGCTTGAACCAACCTGCGGGACACAAAGTTATGACTAGCTCCACTATCAACCATAATTACAATAGGCATTTTATTAAGCTTACCTATCAAGACCATGGTCTTCGTGAGTGAGGATTGGTCCTTCCCTATTTCCCTGATCTCAACTGAATTGTATACTAGCTCCCAATCTTCTTGCTGCTCCTCAACCATTGTTACTTCTTGATTATTCATCCCAACGTCTGCTTCGTCACTCTTCCAAACAATTAATCTATACTCCTTATCTGGACATCGGTGGAGTGGACTGAAAGTTTGTCCACACTTAAAGCACAACCCCTTGGCCCTTCTCTCCATAAGCTGTTCGTAGGACAAATTCCTTGTTCCCCTCCATTTTGAATCCCTTGGCCGATTACCATCTGTCATGGTGCTTCGGTTCTTGTTAGGTAGCTCCCTCGCCTTATTCTTGGAACTACGAGCTATATTGTTTGACTGAACCGGACACTGGATGTTAGAAGTTCCCAGCCAAGACCCATAACTTGAAGGGAAAATTTCGGGCTTGTTTTTCCATTCTCTTGGTCGTATTAACCCTTCTCTAACTAATTCCCTCTCCACCTTCCGTGCGATAGAGATGAGCCGAGCTCGAGTTGGTGGGTCATGGGTTTGAACCCTGTTCCTTGTTTCCTCACGTAACCCACCCAGGAAGCAACTTATGTACCACTCTTGGGGGAAATGGCCTATTTGCGACGCCACCCTCTCAAACTCATCAATATACACGTTCACTAATCCTCGCTGGGTGACTGACTTCAGCTGCTTTATCGGGTCACCTTCATCCTTACTCGCACAACGATCAAACAACGAATGCTTGAACCGCTCCCAAGTTATGCATGGGTCGAACTCACGTAGAGTCATGAACCAATATAGTGTGGTCCCCTCCGTACAAATCTGAACCATCGGCAAAGTAAGTCCAGAAGGAATTTCGTGAATCATAAAATATGATTCAGCTCGCATGACCCATGCGAATGAGTCTTCATCGTGGAATGCAGGAAGGCTGACCTGACGTGCTGCGTTTTTGTACTCCCATGCGCGTTCTGTAGCGGATGAAGAAATGTGGTTAACTTGTCAGCGGGAACCTGACCCCTGTAGGCCACTTGCGAGTCGATCACCACCAGCAGAGTTTGATGCGTGGTGTGCGGGCCTGTCGCCACCCGCAGAAGAGGATGCTTGGTGGGTGAATGCCAGTGGTCCTTCTCCTTCACCACCCACATTTCGTTTCTGTGGGTTTTTCGCCGTCAAAGTCTGAACTATGTCTTTCAACTCTGATTGCAACAGATTCTGAGATTTGGCCACTGTTTCTACGTTAGCCATCAAGGAATTGAGCTGTGTTCGTAGGTCTTTCAAGGTGGTATCATGTGACTTAACCATTCCCTCTTGGGTTGAGAGGGATGATTCTGGTCTCCTAAGAGACGTCTCATTTGTAGATACTCTAGCCTCCATTCTAGTTTGCATACAATCTCTACCGACTTGGCCCTCTCAATGAAAGCACCAATTGATAGGAAAAAACTATAGAGATTTTATTATTTACGTATATAGTAGAGTTACAGCCGTAGACTCCCTCCTGGAAATAGTTTCCACGCCAATGCAATTGCTACAATCCGAATAATAGCCCCTCTCTCTCCCCTAGCTATATGTTGTCCTCTACAATCTCTCTCCGTAACTAACTCCTAACAACCTGCCTATGTGGCAATTGTCCCCTTCTCCATCTTACCCCTACGAATATAGGTTTGAATGGGCTTAGGTTGTTGTATCATGGGTTGATCACTAACATGTATCACACTAGGAGGAATGCTAACAAAGACTCATCAAAAAGGCCATAGCCCCAAACTGACCACGTTGTCTTTGCATTTCTTCCACATTGGTTGTGATAGGCATCACTTGATTTATTTCTTCAATTAATTTTCTAAAAAAGGAATATGATCTCCTGTGGGAGTGTTGTTCTTTTCTGTCTTCATAATATCATATATTACCCTATATGTGCGAGACAAGTCAGCTTTGCCATAATATAGAGATTCCAAATGATCCCAAATCTCGTTAACTGTGTTACAATGATTAACCATCTGAAGGACCGTAGGAACCAATGTTTGTCTTAATAGGCGAAATAACCTTTTGTCATCTCTAATCCACTGTGATTTAGTGTTTTCATCCTGTGCATCCTGTGCAAAAACGTCAGTCATGAGATGATCTTCGTTCATCACACCCCACATAAATGCCTCTACAGATTTACACTACTCAAGATAATCGCCAACACCTTCTAGTTTCCAAGCACAGATTTTGGTTGGAGCAAGGATTAATTTGGCCATTGTCTTACCTGGAAAGAGCTCCATCATAGCCCTTTTAATCTCATCCATATTAACTTTCTCTTCGTTACTTCTGGTATTCTGTGGATCACTAGTTGTCATGTTTGGTGGAATATCAATTCAACTCTCCAACGTCTCCCGTCAGATCACTTCTAGCTATTCACTCGCCGGTGTTGTCTCCCTCAGGCTACCCGACCACTTCTGTCATTCACTCACCGGCGTCAGACGCTTCCGCAGGCTGCGCCTCTCCGGTGTCAATAGCAGCACTGCTGCTGCCGCTGCATTGTGGTGCGACGTCACCAGTCGCACCCTAGCATGCTCTCAACTCACGATGGTTGAAAGACCAAACCAGTCCCTACTCACAGGTATCGATGCTCTCTGAGTTGATCTGGAAAAAAGTTCTGGGCTTTTGGGTGAATTTGGGAATTAGGGTTTCAAGACAGAAGGAATTTTGAGAACCAAGGAAGTTAGGGTTTTTGAGAATCAGGCTCTAATACCATGTTAACGATGATAACAACTAGTAGTTTTGAGAAAAGCCATAACCTCTCTGTGTTAGGCTAATAATATATATATAATAAAGAGTTACAATTATAATAGGAAAGAGTATTTGTGAGTAAATCATGGGATAACTACCATATCCCATGATTTACGCTATCATGTTATCACATCCTTAACACAGTGGAAAAAAATCAAAAGAGTACAAGCAAAAGCAGCACCATTAAGATTTTATTAGATATTTAGCTACTTATAGATGGAAATCGTAACATATATTAAAGGAACATAGAAAACAAGTAAATTAATAAGTAACCTTCAACTAGTTTTGAGTAAGGAACTAAAAATAATATTAACGGCACACCAAATATAAATTACCAAAATGAAATGATATATGGGCCTTGAAAAACAAACAATATCCTCTACACACAATGATAGCTTCAAAATTAGACATATCATACATAAACTTCAATCAACTTTGCAAAGGAACATGCCACAAGGAACTTACTTGATCCTAGCTTTTCAACTTCACTGACATTATGGGTCATTCTAGCTTTGTAGGCCAAGAAGGAACTCAATCTGTAGGCTTTCTCAAATCATCTCTGGGAAATGCCTTCACTACATACAGATGTTAATAGTGTGCCCAAGGCCAATAGATATTTGTGATTCATGTATTAACATTATGACTTGTTAATAATATATTATGAGAAATTCCTTTTATATATACATACATGTCGTTTATATAATGTGATTTACGTTCTATGAATAGTATTAGGCTTATGTCATCAAGTATGTGACTTGATAGTAAAACCACAAGCAT
>JANZXR010379477.1:0-17938 GCA_027575705.1 Erythroxylum echinodendron
ATATACTTATTCCTAATAGGAATAAGGATTAGGGTTTCTCTATAAATAGAGAACCTATGTCTTATTAGAAGATAGACAAAAAAACCTAGCCACTAGCTGTTCGTTTCTGAGAGAAAATTTGTGCGGCATTCAAAAGGTGTTTTGGAATGTGTTAGCACACATTAGCTGCTACTTGGATCATTCATCCTCGTGTGGATACCGGTAGAGGACGTTCGCGCACTACAGCGTCTACAAATCTGAAAAACAAATATCAATCTGCATCAAAGAGGTAAATTCGTACATGTTGTGTAGTTTCGATTATACTTTTGTTTTGTAGTATGGTCCATTTCACTGTGTATTATGAATAACCAGGCCATAGGAGATCCAGTAATAACAAACTATGAAAAGTTTGAACTAAGAGACTATAGCGCTAGATTAACCCTTAGCTTATAGTCTATAAAAAAAAGATAATTAGGCTAATTTTTTAACATACCTAGTCACCTTCAGCATATGTAGGTTCACTAAAGATCCTTCTACCATCTTGTAGAGACATAATGCATTGGAGAATTGATACCTCTTCACCTTGCTTTGTGTACCAAATAAGTTCTTAATATGCATAATAATAGTAAAAGCATTTACGTTCTCATGCTGCCTCTGAAGCTCTAGAGACATATTATCTAACATCACATATGTAGCTTACTTAACGTTATCAATATAATGTTGATACGTTTCCTAAGCCTCATTAGTCGCATTTAAAATAGGCTTTGGTGGAACAGGAGTGTCAAGAACTTATAATTCTTTTCTTGCTTGAGAACAATTCTTAAGTTGCAAAACTATCCTGAGAAGTTACATTTAGTTAGCTTGTTAGCATCCATGATGCTCCTTAATGTCAAATTAGTACTCATCGTTTGATTTGATAACTGAAAGACATAAAAGATCAAGTATTAGTTTATACCTAAAAATCAAATAAAATAAAGACTTTAATAAATATTTGGATTCCTCCTAGTATTTCATTCAAAATATAGCCCTCACTACCAAATTGAGAAATTATCAAATAATTTCCTAGTGGGATAGGATCTCATTCAAAAATAATTGATCTTAAGTTTGCTTAACAAACTAACTAAATTTAAATATGGTAGGTAACAACTTTATCAATCACATCTTAGAGAGATAGTAGTCGAAGCACAAACACACAGGAAGACCCTTCGTGTTTCCTAATAAGGGAAAGTGAGTGAAGATGGAAAGAGAAGAAGAAGTTGTGAGGATCAAACTAAAAAGATCTTACCTCGATAACCACTTAGAGATGCTAACGGAGACATCGGAGCCCTAATTAGCAAGCTTCTAGTGAAACATTGAAAAGGGGGTCTTTTACTTAACTCGTTTGGAAGCTCTAAGAATACATTAGAGGGTGGATAGTACATGTTGACATTTTTACAGTCTACGATGTCGTTTGGTTTGTTTTATGATATCTTGTTAGTAGGATAATAGTTGTACTAAACTCTTATTCTTTTTAATCCATTTAAAAAAAAATCACATCTTATATGACTCCTAGATCTACTAGGTGATAACTCTTTGATAAAATACATCACATATATTATTCCTGACTCTGCCTTTAAATCCATACGATCATAAGTTTGCTTACCTAGATCATACAAATTTAATTAAGTAGGACCCATTAATTTAAGATAAAACATATGTGGGTCAAAGTGGGATTGTGGGATTAAGTTTGCTCAATAAGCCATATAAAACCATCACGTTCTTAACGTGCACTTGATATTCAATTAAGGGATTTAAATTTAAAATTTTTCTCATAAAATAATATAATCTCAGTATATTTATAATTTCTAACATAATCTAATTATGAAAAAACTCATTCAAAACCTTTGCTTAATTCTAATTATTGATCTGGTAACTAATTTAATTTAATAATTCAAAATTTTAAAAATTAAACTAAATTCCAAAATATTCCTAATAAAGATTATCCTTTGAAAACAAATTTCAAATATTTAGAAATTTTTTTAAATTAATTAGGAATATAAACCAATTTAATCTCCATTAAATTAATTTAATTGAGATTAAGGCTTTTAAAAAGCATAAAATATCAAAGAAAAGCATAGACTACAAGCGTATATTTAACGAGGGAACGTTAATTGGCGCTTGCACTACAGGCACCCTTCACGTCTACTCCTAGATGTGCTCCCAAACATTGGGCGCGTGTCTTACATGTGCCTATCATTTTTTCATAGGTACGGTTTCTCCCTCTCTAGCAACTCCTCACCTCTCTATTTTTGTCTATTTTTCAAAGCCTGTGCTTCTAATCGCTCCACTGTGTATTGTGGACCTCCATGGCATTGCCAATGTGTTAGTCCACCGTGTTCCACTGATCGGGGTGTTATGCTATGAAAAAGTTTTAATATTTTTAAACCTCGATATTTCTCTAAGTGCATGGTTCATTCACGTAGTACCTAAGGTATAGATCTCACGAGGAGTGTTAATCTGATCCTAAAATCTAAGGCTTGACTAAATTTCACAATAAATCAAAATAAGCAACTAATGTAGAAATTTAGCTAATCAACAATTAATATCAAGAATTGAACTCATAAAATATAGACAAATAGCAATTTTGTACAACTCAATCCAAAATCAACATAATAACTACCAATTGAGAGAAAGCGGGTTTAATCAGAAATTAATGAAAATCTAATCAATTATGGAATTATCAAGCCTATATGGTCCTAAGGTGGATTACTCTCTCTCAAGTTATAATTTTTTATCCTAATTTATAATCCCTAATTTAAATTATGGAATTGTAATCTCTCGATTTCCAATTTATCCAAGACCTAAATTAGTTCTAAATTTATCTAATAACCTATCGAAAACTTATGCTCGATCTCTCGTTACACGATTTTACTGGTTTGATTAAATTCTTATCCATCAGCCTACCTAAATCTCGTTAGCCCAATTTGATGATATTCACTCAGTTCACTCTCTCAGTTTATTATCGAATTATTAAGCACAAATATTGAATTACAAATAACTCAATGAAAACACTGTAAATCAAACTTCATTAATCTCAAGAATCAAAATCACGAAGGTGAGTTTAGATAAAATCGACATTCAACAAAAAATATTCTTAATATTTATCCCAATTCTATACATTAATAAAATTGAATCAAAATGAAAAATGATGTCAAAACAAACTCATGGAGGCAGAGACTATAAGAAACCATCTATTCTGGGAAGTACTTTGCATCAAGCTTTTTCTCTGTGTCTCTCTTCCTTCGTCTCCTTCCTCAAATCTCTCGATATGCTCTCTAGGGTTTTGGAATCAACTGATGCAAAAAGGCTTTAAAGGCTACTTCTTCTGTCCCTTAATGTTATATTTATACTTTGGAAGCCCTAAGGCTGATTCGGGATCAAAACAGTCCTAAAAGTCTAGCAAAACTTGAGTTTTAGTGTTAGCCCGATGTAAGTGACGATCGTGGCCCTACCTGTGATGATTATGGCTAGCAACTAACCCACTCTATCAACAATGTTTCAACTCATCACGACAGTGACTCAACTTTACTGGGTGACCCGCCAATGGTGATTCGCCACTAATAATATCTAGTACACACAAAATTAAAACAAATCAGTAAACTATATGCATAAGCCAAATTTTCAAGAACAAATGCAAGCAATAGAAGCAAAAACCAATTTCCAGAACAAAACAAAAATAATTGTAAAGTAGAAAAAAGAACGACATAAAATATTCAGAACAATTTTGAGTTTAATTAAAACATGAAGCCTTAATTTTTTTTATCAAATCAACAACAATCAAGCTTTTAATTTAAGTTAAATTATTAAAGCAGATTTTGATACTGCTATTAGAAACCAACTATGTTTGAATCACAGAAGCAGAAAAAAAACAAAATTTTTATAGTTTTTGATTGGATCTAGATAATTGAATAACTTGAATAATTAAATTGAGTCATAAAATATAAATTTGTACCTAATTCGATTTTCCTATTGAAGTCCTTTCAAAAGCTTTTTGATGTGTCAACTACAAAATGCTCACACGTCTAGCTTCTAACAGTATCTAAATAGTAGTTTCTTAACTCTTGAGAATAAAAAGTGCGAGTGCTAGCTCCCTTATACTAATTCCCTATTTATAGGAAAAGCATTAGTTTTTTATTTTAATTTTTACTTAATTATAATAAATTAAATATCTTATATTTGATCCATAAAGTTTTTTAAATTTATAATTAAATCAATTCCTATTAAAATTAAATACATCAATTATAATTAAAGTCTAACTCTAATTATAATTAATTTAATTTCAATAAAATCAAATATCTTATATTTGATCCCTAAAATTTCTAAAACTTTATAGTTAAGTCTAACATAATTGAAATTGATTTTTTTAATTTAAATTGTTCTATATGTGGGACCCACTAGGTTCCTAATATACTGACAATAATTATAAATTACAATTCTAACTTAGAATTAGAGTCAGATGAATTAAAACTCCTTTTAATTTATATTTAATTTTTCAATTAAAAATTTATAGTTATAGATAAAGATTAACATTTAGAAATATGTTATGACCACCCAAATATTAAAAATGTCAAAGTGGTTTGACTAAGCTGTCTATACATGGTTATGATATATAATTTAACCTTTTTTGTTCATTGTTGCTAATTAGCATTTGATTTATAACTGATATTTGGAGACACTTTTTCAAATGTCAATTCACTCTAACTAGATAATTCCATAAATCACTACTAATAAAAAATAATAGAATGTTCTCGTTGATTACTATAGAGTGACGAATCCTTTATTGACTTACTCAGCTATCTCCATATAGTTTATACTACATCCAAGTACTACCGATTATATTATCTTAGGACAATTCATAAGTAACATAAAAAAACAGTAATTCCTGCATGAGATACCTTAGTAATTTCAAGTCTAAGGATCAATTATACAACCATCATTATGAGGAAATCCATATACATATAAGTCATATTCCATTTAGGTTCCTCATAATTGGGTTAGTTTAGTGAACTTATTCCTTAATAAGTACCTAAACACTAATTTAAGTATTTGCATATTTTAATTTATGAGATTAATTACTTTCTTCATAAGAAAGAAACATAATTTGTGATAGTTTTATCGTTTCATCAATATCTTGTCTTGATGAAACTATAATAAAAAAAATTTAAGAATAATACGTAAATGTAAATTGAATCTTATAATTATGATCTCATCATAATTTTAATTATATAGTAATTATTCTAGAATTTTACTTTTAGTATTAAAATAACAAAAGTAATTAACTTAATACATAAAGATAAAGAATTCCTTTTAGTAAGTAAACAATAATGTCATACTTCAAATTGCAACTAACTGATTGGCTACAAGGGCATAAACTAACATCCTTCAACATTATTTTAAGAGCCTAAAGTAGTCCATTACATTATCGTCACCCAAGGTGTAAGATTGAGCGGAAGCTCATCCTTAAAGCAATCTCATTCTTGAAGTATTAACAAGTATGTATCATTTAAATCATCATTGAAAGGTATAAAAAGTTCATATAGGTGGTTGTAATGGAAACTCCTGAAATTGGCCTATTTATAATTTACGAGCCTTAACATAAATGAAAGATAGTATTTCATATTACAACCAAATAAGATAGTATAATTTGGACAAAGAGTAGCACCTAAACTATCAAAAACAATCTGCTATAAATTTATACGTAATAGTAAGTCCTATTCAGCCTTATAATAAACTATTTTTGGTTAAAAACAAGGTCAAAATTTTTTTAAATGGTTGGTCATAATGTAAAAACGAAAGACAAGGGACATATTATATTTCTAAATATCCCTAATAAAACTTCTTCCCTTTTCATATGTAACAGGAGAACCATAATTGCATCTATTTTAATTGCGTCTACTCAAATTCATTTGGGAATCATTCATAAACCTCTGCGAACTCAATTAGAACTACAACATTTGTTCAAGAATTTCAAGATGGCATATATAAACTCTGTTATCTGTAAACCCTCTTTAGTTTGCTATATTTATAGCCAATGACATGATAGAGACTACAAAAATTTCAAGATGATAGCACAGGACTTACTTAGATTATTAACTGGATTAGATTAGTCAGCATTGTGAAGCGAATTAATGACAACTTCAAACTTAAGATTAGCAGTCACTGGAATCTTTGAAATGAGGACCAGCATGGACTAACATATAGCATTGTCAGCTCGTCTAACTTGCAACTTGTAGTACTTACCTGACTATTGAAATAACTTCTTTGAAATTAACTAAGTGTAGGTGATGTTCTAAAATACCTAAGTTCAATCTATTGTATCCAATATATGGCTCTAAAAGTGTGTAAGATGTTACACTCAAATTATATTTTGATTTAAATAAATTAATTACTTACCAAAAATAAAATGAGTGGTAGCATTTGGGAATTATGGTGGTGACTAGATTCAATAATCACTGACATCTTTTTCCATTATTTTTATGGTTGATGAAAGCTATTTTAGATATTATCTTTTTTAAAAAATAAAAAATTTCATTAATAAAAGAATATATATAATCAGAGGAAGCAACTGATTTAAGATAATGCAAAAAGTAAAAACTAGATTTCAAGGTCTTATAAATCCTAGTACTTAGCTAAGTCTAGTGTCCATCTCATCCTCATATTGGTGGATAAGTTAGCAGTTATTCCCCTAGCTAACATGTTCAGTCAGATTTAAAGAGTAATCTTTTGAAAGAGTAGCTATGAACTTCTATTTTGTTGTCTAAAGATCCTGCATCTCCTTTCTTTCCAAATATGGTAAACCATTGAGGCCAACTAATTTTGAGTGCTTTATAATCTGTTTGATTTTCCATTTTAGTATTCACTAACCAATTAATTGTCTCCTCCTATGAGTCTTCTGAACTATAGATATTCAAAATTGCTTGTAACCCTCTCAAAATCTTCCGAGTGTATCTACAGTTAATCATGATATGTTCCAAACTTTTTAGCTCTACATTAACTCATAGTTTAGTGAATTTAATGATGATCTTAAGTTTGTTCTTTGTTGATAGTGCACCTTATCCCTATCTAAAATATAAACTAATGTGCAAGTCTATTATCCTTATCCCAGAACAATTTTATCTAGCCCATTCTTAATTGTTATTCATTTTATTAAAAAAATTTGCAAAATTTAGTGTTGAACTCACTAGATTTATCAGCTATCCACTTTGTTCCATCTTGGTCTCTCTATTGGCATCTTGGTACTTGATCCAATATGATGTCAACACCTTTACTACTATAGTATGGTCATATCCATTGACTGTTTCTAATTAGGCTAAATAAGCTTATTTTAGGGTCAAGACTAGTTTCAGATGTTGTAGTTCCTCCACTTTGTATAGGTGTCCCCTATAATGCCAGTAGTCATACCAAAAATATGTTTTATTACCATCCCCAATTTTATAGAACACTAGGCTTTGCATCCTTTGTCTTATGCTTAGGATTTGCTTGAATATCCCTAATATGTCTTGCTTGTTCTTTAATGTCCAATGCTATTATTTTTAATGAACACATTATGTATCCATCTCACATATAAGTCCTCCTTTTTGCTATACCACCACCATAGGTTCTTAGCTAGACATACCATAATGATCACCCTTGCATCTTCCTTAATTTGATCCATTCTAGAAGAACTCCCGTGGTTTCCTATCTACCTCCTTGAGTATACTTTTGGTATAGGTAAGTGATTAAGCTAGTAGTTTGTGGCATTACTCAGGATTGATTGTATTAGTTATAGCCAAGCTCCATAGCTTAGGAACCTATTACTCCATTGGTTTTTGTTTCTGTGAATGGAATCCAACATTGGTTTATAGTCAACTACATTTATTCTTCTTTGCAAGATTGGACCTGTTAAGTACTTGAAAGTTAAATTTCCTTGTTTCATCCCTATTTCTTTTACTTTATAGGTTGCATCATTATTGAAGTTGCTTGAAAGATTATAACCACCATTCTTAGGGTTAAACATTGGCCTTGACATCTCTTGGAATTCCTCTATAGAGTGTATAAGTAATGGAATTTCTTTATTTCCTGAAAAACAAAATCATGTCAATTGTAAAAGCTAGGTGGGTTAACTTCATACCTTTGCATCTATAATGAAATTGGAATTCAATATGTGTAAGGGGAAAAAGGATGCCCTTTTTTGAGTCCTTTCTTAGCGTTTATCAGTTTGGCAGGTTCCCTATTCACCAATATAGCCATATAAGTAATGGTTACACACTCCTCTACCTAATCTTTGAACAATTTTGGAAAGTCTATAGCTTTCATAATATTCAAGAGGAAATTCTAGTTAACTGAATCATATGCCTTGGCTAAATCCATTTTGATTTTACAGTTTTCATTTTCCTCTTTGAGTTGTATTCTAGTAACTCCTAGCATAGGATTTTATTGAAGTTTACTCACCTCCCCTTTATAAATGCATTTTATTCAGGAATAACAATTTTTTTACAGGCTTGTTCTCAATCTATTAGCTAGAATCTTTATGATTATCTTGTATAGGAAGTTGTAGCAAGCGATAGGTTTAAATTGCTGAAGTCTTTCTGTATTGGTTTGTTTGTTATGAGATATGAATATGTCTTATTCCACTCCTTGAGGATGATTTTTTTCCACTAAAGGAACTCTTGCACTACTCTTATAACCTCTTCTCCCAACATTTCCTAATTTCTATGAAAAATATCCCATTATATTCATCTGGTCCAGTGAAGTTGTTAGGGTTCAATGAAAAGATAACATCCTTTATCTCATCCCTTATAACTTCCCTAATTAGTTGACTCTTGTTTCGTAAATCAATCTCCTTGATTCCTGTAATCACTTCTTCTGTAATTTCCTTAACTTGAGTTTTAGCTCCATACTGTTTGCTAAAATAATTAGAGGCTACCTTTTTTTTTACCATCTTGATCCTTATGTTTCGTACCTGCATCATCTACCAACACCTTAATTGTTTTTTCATTTCTCCTTAAAGAAATAGAGTTCATAAAGCACTTTTTGCATCTCTTACCCTCGTTTAACTAGGTCATTCTAAATTTCTATCTTTGTAGTGTATTAATATTCAACATAACTTGGTATTTGGATACCAAATCAACTTCATCCCTTCTTAGGTGCACATCGTCAGGACTTACTATTGGCCTCTCCTGGCACTCCTTTAGCTCATTCAAAGCCATAATGTTCTCCTTTTTTTTTGGCTTAACTGAGTCCCCACTCAGTTTTTTTCAGTTTTCCCTCAACTCCTTCATCTTGTTACTCAGTATGCATCCCTGAGAATCAGTGACTCCCAACTTTAACCTTTCACTGGGTATATCCCTGAACTTTAAGTTCTACATTTGATTATTGTAGATTTTGAATAGAGCCTTCCTTTTCCAATCACTTGTTGCTATCTCCACCATTATAGGACTATTGTCAAAAACATTAGTTCTTCAAATGTAGCATTACTAAGGGTAAATTGCTCTATCCACTTATCATTCACCATGCATCTGTTAAGCTTCTGCATTAAGAACCATTATTTAGCTTGTTTATTGTTCCAAGTAAAGGCATTCCCATACCATTTTAAGTTTGTCAGTCCTAGACATTTTACCTATTCTTATAACTCCCTGTAATCTTGATGTTTCTATCTTCTCCCTCCTTTTGATTAATTTGATGTAAGAGTCCAGCTAAAATTTCCAATTACTGCCCATAAAATTCTGATGTAGTTGCGAACTCTTTCAATTTCACTCCAAGCACCCTACCTATAATTGTAAACTCCTTTCTTGTTTCTTTGATTAGGACTTCACAGTGTATCATTTGGTCATTCACAACCTATTTGATAACTTCCAATTACTGAGCATTAAACCCAATTATTACCCTACCATTCATATGTTATTCATCGTTGATTATCACCCTTCAATGTTTATTCAAGAACAATAAGCCTTTTCCACATCGCTTCCTCTTTATTTTGGTTTCTAAAAAACCAAAAAAATCTGCCTTCTACTCCTAATCAAGTCCCTAACTGTAAATTCCTTATTTAGGTTACCAAGCCCCCTGACATTCCAAGCAGTACTATCTTCATCATTTCTTCTTCTTTATTAAACTCATCCTCGTAAACTTTCTGTTTAAACCTGGGGAGATAGAAGCTATATTATGTAAGTAACTTGATGCTTCCTCTCTTTCCAAAACAGGAGTACCAATCAACTCTACATCTGCCTGCATTCTTTCCATTTCATCATTGCCCCTTTTCCCTTTCCCTACTATGTTCTTCTCCTAAATAATTCTATCAACATTATTTAGGTACTCACATCTATTGCTTCTTCCCTTCACTACTAATCTCCCCTAGATCCTTAATATTCTTGTTATTGGTCCCTTGTATCACTATCCCTTGCCATATTACTCCCCACCAGGTTTATTACCTTGTTGTTGTGATAGTTAGTATTATAATACCTAGTCCTCCTATGTTATTCTCCTCCAGATTCATGTCCTGCCTTGCTTGTTCATTAATTACTTGTTTCCTCTATCTAATAAGTTATCCTCCTTTTGATTCATCTTTTTTAATCTGATTATCACTTGTTACTTCTTTTCTTGGTAGAGTAGCTTGCACTTGGTCTGAGGTATCTTTTAAGTCTTACTTTCCCTCCTAACAATACTTTTTTCTCTATACTTTTTCCTTCTTTTTGGATTTTGGTTTCCATATATATGAAATCCTCATAGAGTCTTCTTCTAGTCCACCATTCTCCTTCAATCTCATAATTCTCAGAGAATTAGGAAGTTTCTTTAAAATAACATGTATACATACCCTGGCATAACCAATTCTCTTTATAAGTGTTGTATTCCAATCTAGCCCTGAAGTGTTCCCTCTTTTGCTTGCAATATGACTCATACCTTTTAAAAACCAACATTCTAAGGGCACTTTGTGAATATTGACCCATAAAGGGATGCAATTTTGCTTGCTTTTGTCTAATTTCACACTCGAATGCCACTTCTTAATGAGTATTAGGTGCCCCATCACCTACCATGGCCTTGCTTCTATTACATTTCATGCATTCTCCTTTGTCTTGAACTTGAACACAAAGACATCAACTTTATTCACAATTATATTCAAACTCCATAAACCTAAGTTTTCCACGACTCCCAGAGTCACTTACAATGGAGCTCTATATCATTCTTTTATTTTCTTCTCTGTAGTGTTGTCTAATTAAGAGACCTCTAAGAGGGGGGAATCTGAGGGGTTAATCTGGTTTTGTGTGTTTTTTGAGTTGGGTAGAGGTTGAATTTTTTAGTTGTTGTTATTGGGTTTCTTCTGCTCCATTTAGAACAAGGATGGTCGGTATTATAATAGTCAAATTCCAAAACTACTGAGAGTTAGAGTGTTAGATTACTTAGCCATATAAATTACATCATATTAGAATGAATTTGGTGCATTCAGTATATGATTTTTTGATTTCATTCACATGCATGATATGAGCATACATATATGAATTTTGATTTAGAAAAATTATACTCAATTGACATGTTCCGGTATATGAAAGTTTTAAAATGATTATGATATGACTGCATATTTCTAATGTATTATATTTTAATTTACCAATAAAAATAATTGATGGATTACAGTTAGTAATTTGGAGTTAATTGTTACAATTGGGAGATTGATGAATTAATATATACATTTAGACTAGGAAAAATTTTAAGTGGCAAGACAAGATGACATGTGGAAATCTAGGATAACTAAGCCTATAAAATGCATATGGAAGTAGAACAAAGGGACATTCGGTAGCCAAAAGAGTGGACATGTAGTTGGCTTAGACACTTGAAAAGTGTCCTTAAACTGATCTAACACCTACACTATATAACATAGACACTTACAAAATCATCTTCATTATATTCTGCTATAACCCTCTCCTTCTTCTCCTTCTCACTGCCAAAACTCACTACTCTCTTACATTCCTCACATCTTGAGTTTCTACTATAAATTCTATCCAAACCTTTGCCGATTTCTTTAGAAAGATAGCTATATTCTGCTGTCTTCTTATTGTCTCTGCTTCCCTCATTATTCCTGTGATGATCTTGCATGCATGTGAAGCAAAGCATGTTTGATACATTGAGGTGGCATTTGAGCTAAACTACTAAGTGAAGTACTGATCTATTGTGACATTTGTTAGTAGAAATTATGATGATTGATTGTGGATAGATTGAATATGGTATTGGTGTTGAAATTATGCTGGAAAATGATGAATAAAAGGAGTACCTTCTGTTCACTTTTTGATGAATGAAAATAGTAGTTTATGGGCTATTATATGGATGTTTTAAGTTGCAATTTGAAGTATAAGTGATGATGAATTCATGCTAAAGATAGGTGTTATTAAAGTTTTTTCAAATCTAAAAAAGTTAGGACTACATGCATGGTGGTATAAAGTGAATGATAATGAAGCAAATGAGCAAAGTTTTATGAGATTTAATGTAACCATTATGGAAGCTAGACAAGCATGAATGAAGTAGCTTTAAAGGATATTAATTTTGGAAAAAATTCAAATGGTAGTGATGGCTCTAAGTATGTGAAATTCATGTAGAATTAAGGGAAGAAAGATAGTGCACGATTATAGCCCTCAGTGCACAATCGTGGCTTGTTTACTTGCTTTTTGTCACGATTGTGACATATTCCCCATGATCATAGCCTGCTGCACGAACTTTTTTCATGATTGTGGCATGGTCCCCTACGATCGTAAGCCTAGTTTTGGAATGTTAATTTAAGCCTTGTGTACATGTTGGACTAGCTGAGGAAAAATCACTTTAAATTGTTGTATTTGGTCTTGATTAAGGCTTGGAATAAACCTAGATTGTTGCTTGATTAATTGGTTAAAAGTTTGATAAGTTTAGGTTGTTAATTGATGTCATAACTTAAAGAATGTACTGTTTTGATGTCAATGTATCCAAATCTACAATTTATGATATGATAAAGGAATAAAGGTGTTTTTATGAATGCAAACATGATCTTAAGGATGTGAGTAATGTGCATTATACATGAATGAATTAGCAGTGAATAACATAAGTAATCATGAATGAGAATTGGGTAACTGTATGAATATATATTGTTAGAAAATTTTGGTGAGTATGATTGATGAATTTCAAGTAAATCAAGCTTACTTAAGGTATAAACTTGATTAAAAACTAGTTATATACAAGCTATAATGTTGAATGGTCAAGATATTTGTATAAGAACACATACTTGAAAAATCAATTGAGCATGTATTGAAACATGACATATATACATATCGATTGTATATTCATGTTATTAAACAAATTAGTGACTTGCGAACTATGTGTGTATTGCATGACGATAGATACGCAAGGTGATCATCAACATCTAGACAAATGGCTTAGGGAATTGATTGAAAAATGGCAGAAGAACAACATTTTGTAGCCTAAAGAGTGGACAAATAACTAGTTTAGACACTTAACAAGTGTCCTTAAACTCTTTTTACATCTACACCATATGACATAGACACTTGCACAATCATCTTTATCGTATTCTGCTATAACCCCCTCCTTCTTCTCCCTCTTACTTTCGAAACTCACTCCTTCGTCACATCTTGAATTTCTTCTTGAAAATTTTTCCATTACCACCTTAAAACCTTTGTCAATTTCTTTAAAAAGATAGCTATATTCTCTTGCCTTCTTATTGTTTGTGCTAAAACTCATCTCACTCTCTCATTTTTCCTAAGATGATCTTACATGTATGTGAGACAATGCAGGTTTGATGCATTGAGGTGGCATTTTAGCTGAACAAGTAAGTGAAGTACTAATTTATTGTGGCATGTGTTAGCAAAAATTATGATGACTGATTAGGGATAGATTAAATGAGGTAATGGTGTTGAAATTATGCTGGAAAATAATGAATGAAAGGGGTACCTTCTGTTCTATTTTTGGATACATGAAAGAAGTTATTTATGGGCCATTATACAGATGTTTTAAGTTAGGATTTAAAGTATAATTGATGATGAATTTATGTTAAAGATAGGTGTTATTGAAGTGTTTTCAAATCTAGAAAAGTTAGGACTGCATGTATGATGGTATAAAGTGAATGGTAATGAAACAAATGAGTAGATTTTTGTGAGATTTAATGTAACCAATATAGAAGCTAGACTACCACGAATAAAGTAGCTTTAAAAGATATGAATTCTAGAAAAATTCAAGTGGTAGCGATGTCTCTATGTATTTTAAATTCTCATAGAATTAAGGGAAGAAAGACAGTGCATGATCGTGGCCCTCAGTGCACAATCTTGTCCTATTTACTTACTTCATGATTGTGGCACAGGCCCTATAATCGTGGCCTATTGCATGAGCTTCTATCACGATCGTGGTAAGGTCCCCTACAATTGTGGGCCTAGTTCTAGAATGTTAATTTCAGCCTTGTGTACATGTTGAACTAACTAATGAAAAGTCACTTTAAATTGGTGTATTTGGAATTAATTAAGGCTTGGAATGTACCTAAATTATTGCTTGATTAATTAGTTAAGAGCTTGATAAGTTTAGGTTGTTAATTTATGTCATAACTTAAAGAATGTACTGTTTTGATATCAGTGTATCCAAATATGCAAATTATGATGTGATAAAGGAATAAAGGTGTTCTTATGAATGCAAATATGATCTTAATTTTTATGAGGAATGCGTATTAAACATGAATGAATTAGCATTGAAGAACATGAGGTAATTATGAATAAGAATTGGGTAATTGTATGAATTATATTGCTAGAAAATTTTAATGAATGTACGATTGATGAATTTGGAGTAAATCAAGCTTACTTAAGATATAAACCTGATTGCAAACTAGTTATATACAAGCTATAATGTTTGAATGGTCAAGATATTTGTATAAGAATACATACCTGAAAAGTCAATTGAGCATGCATTGAAACATGACACATACACATCTGCATGATTGTATATTCATATGATTAAACAAATTAGTGAATTACAAACTATGTGTTTATTACATGACGATAAACAAGCAAGGTGATTGTCAACATCTAGACATTGCTGGAACATCAAGGCAATAGCTTTTCTAGAGCATACTGTGAGTTAATTTAGATGTGTAAACTCATTTATATGTGTTTTTGTATGAATTGTATCTTTAATATGGAATGTGTGTGCAATTGATTGATAAATACCACACTTAGATATGGGGAGTTTGATATATGTGGCATGAGTATATAGAAATGAAAGGAAATGAAAATATAGAATATGAAATAATGCATCTCATCACATTGAAATGCATAATCAGATAAAGGAGTTGTGACCAGAGTGACCGATTTGTAAAAAAGAGCTTTGAGCTCAAGATTATGAAAAAAGGCTCAGATAACATGGACTGGGTATCCACGGTGGATACTGGCCAGAAATGATCTTAGTACCCATAATAGATACGAGACAGTAATTTGGGTTGAGAGGTACTTGGTCATAACAAAACAAAATGAGAATGGAAACACATGAGCACTTGCATATACATCCCTACATGTATCAAATCATTGAATTGAAATGAATTATTGAATTTTTTTGAAATAGTGAATTACAGTTAAAGTTAATGGAGGATGTGTTGTGATATGCAATGTTAGCTTACATGATATGCTTGTGGAAGTATGATAAATTTTTATATACTTGTTTTTGTGATTTGACTTAAGTGAATTCATTGATGATGGTTCACTCACTGAGTTTACAAACTCATCAAAATTGCAATGTTCTTTTTCAAGTTCAATGGATTTCTAGCTACTAAGATGATATAGTAGAAGTCTAGTACTTACATTTTGGGAATGAGAATGGCTCAAAGATCTAATTAGCTGAATCTGAGGAGTCTAGTTAGAGTTTTGTAATATCTAGTTTCTGGAATATATTTAGGGTTAGAAACCTAGACCATTGAAAATGAGTAATAGTATTGAGAGCATTTCATTTACATGCATATCATTAGAATACACATATGAATTAGAATTTGTACACATTACAAAGATAGCATATTCACTCAATTGATATATTCTAGGTATGAAAGATTTTAAATGAACATGGTGTAAATTGTGAATTGTTATGTCTTAAATTTTGGTTTGATTGGATTACAATTAGTAATTTGGAATTGATTGTTATTAATTAGGAGAGTGATGAATTAATATGTATATTTGGACTAGGAAAAATGCCAAGTGGTAAAATAAATTGATACATGAAAATTAGGGTGACTAAGCCTATAATTGACATTTGGCATAGTTAAATGAGTACCAAACTAATAAGTAATTAATTAACAAATGGATTAATTATAGAGTGACAAGTGAATCAGTAATTGGGAGAATGGAACCTATTGGAAGAGAAAAATGGCAACATATTAAGTGAGCAAATGGCTTCCATGCCTTAAGACATATGTCTAGGTTTATATGAGGACACCTAGCACCTTATGAAGCAAGTTTTGCAGCAAAGTTTTTGCTGTCTTCATTCCTCTTCTCCACCGTAAATTGTATAAATCTCTTTTCTCTGAATTGTAGTTTAACCCTAGCTAAATTTCTACATCAAAACCATACGTACATCTTTTATAAAACAGCCAAGAATTAACCTTCACCTTGCTACCAAAAATCAACTCATTTTTAAATAGAAATTGTGTTGATCTTGCTTACTTGGAGAGATAGATTACCCTGATGTTTTGAGCTGGAATTGGAAGCTTAATAGGTAAGTAGCAATATGATCTTTATGGCATGTTTAATAGTATGAGAATGATGCTTAAATTAGAATGAAATGTATATGACATTGATGATAAAGTGTGATGGAATATGTTAAATGAACTTGGAAGTTTTTATGATTGTTCTTGGTGTATGAAAACCGTGGAGTCTAAATTATTATATGGATAAATTGGACTGGAATTTGAAGTATAAAAAAGGTGAAATTATGCTAAATAAAGATGTTAATATAGTATTTTTGAATTGGAAATGTATATGTATGTATAAGAAGTGATTATTAATGACAAAAAATTTAGCAAAGTTTAATGAACCTTAGTGTAATCAAGATGGAAGCTAGATGATCATGTAATGAAGTATCTTTAAATGTCTTGTAATTTAGAAAATTCTAGTGTTTGGTATGTATCTAAGTTTGATACATTCGTGCAAATTGGAGGAAACAATGTAGTGCATGATCGTGGCTTTAAGTGCACGATCGTGGCCTGGATATTTAGGTTCTGTCATGATCGTGGCAGAGCCCCATAGTCGTGGCCTATTGCACAAGCTTCTATCACTAGTGTGATATAGTCCCTCACGAGGCCATAGTTCTGGAAAGTTAATTTTAGTTTTGTGTAATTGTTGAACCACTAAGGATAAGGTACTTTCCTACAGTACATATGGACTTAATTAAGGCTTGAAATAAATGTAGATTATTGCTTGAACAAGTTGGTTAAATGTTTGATAGGTTGAAGTTGTTAAATGATGTTATAACTTAAGGAAAAGATTGTTTGATAATAATGTATCTAAGTTTGGAATGAAGGAGTGTTAAAGGAATGAAGATGTTCTTATGAATGTAATTGTGATCCAAAGGATATGAATAATGTATTAGGTATGAATGAATAAGAATTGGGAAATTATATGAATGTATATTGTTAGAAAAGGGTAAATGAATGAATGGTTTGAATGATCAATACTTATGATTAAGGACACATACTCTGGAAAATCATTGAGCATGCATTGAATATAATACATATACATATGTGTAAAATTAAGCAATTTAGTAATCTATAAATGTGTATATTGAATGGTTTAGATGCTCAACTTGAACACCAACATCCAGACATGTAACATCCCGTTTCCAGATAACGGGTTGAATTATGGAAACGGGTGCACGTGAGAGCAATCGGAGAAATTTGGAAAACACATCTCAAGCTCATGCGTTTGTGAACAGTGATTTTTGCACATGA
>JANZXR010379488.1:0-17937 GCA_027575705.1 Erythroxylum echinodendron
AAATTTATATTACAATTTATTTTCTATATAATATTAACTAATAATTTTAAAGTTAACTCCATTTTCTACTTTACATTTTAGAACTAGATGTAGGAGTTGTTGCAAATGTCATTGGCTGAAGAAAATCAGCTCAATATCGATGACATTTACAACAATGTCCTTGGCATATGATTGGGTTATATCAAAAGCCTTGAGTATGACCCTAAGCCTGTTGGAGCCTCTTCCTCATGACCAGTATTATTGACAGCACTTCAAGAGGAAAACCAGGTACAGAAGACAAAATTACAATGTATAGAAGACAAGTTGAATCGGGGACTAAAAGACTAAAAAATTGGTTAAACAAATGCTAGGTTCTTCATATGTTGGTGTTAGTGACTTAGATTCAGACTCTTAGTTTGTAAATGATGTAAATATTGTTCTATATATAATAAATCCCATTTTATACGTTTATTCAATTTCATTTTATGATTATTTACAAAATATTTAAAATATCTTCAAATTTGTTATAAATTAAAATAAATTAATTTTTAATAATTATGATAATTATAAATTTCAAAATTAAAATTTTTACTAAATAATACAAGCTATCAAAAATAATTCGCTAAAACAGTCTTAAAACTTGTAATAAATTTAAATAAATTCATTTATAAAAAGTACAATAATTATTAAATTTGAAGTTACATTTCATCACTAAATACTATTAGCTACCAAATGAAATTCATCACAAGAACTAATTCACTACGTATGAAAAATATTGATAAAAAGTTTTTGCTACAACCGACATTTCATGGCTAAATCATTTTTGCTAAAAAAATTGTAACAAAATCATATTAGCGACCAAAGCTACTTTGTCACAAAAGCTTTTTACCTACGTTTAAGAAACGTATCTAAAAACATTTCCCCACGGGAAAAATTGGTAGCTAAAATTTTTTACTACCAAAATCAAATCGTCACTAAAAACAAATACTGACGCATACGGTTTCGTGAGAAAAGACTTTATCTACTAAAAGGAAACGTCGCACAAAACTATTACCGATGTTTCTATTTATCATCGGTAATAATTTTTTGCGATGAATTTTTTTATCGCAAACACAATTTCGCGACGACTTCTGTTAAACGTAGCTGATATTATTTTGCTATTGAGATTCGGCAATGATTTTGACGATGAAATTAAATTGCCACACAATAATAATTGCAATGATTTTTCCTTCTTTAGCGATGATTAAAATCGTCGTTAAAAACGCTATTTATTGTAATGAACCTAGTGTATTAAGTTACCAGAACTTGTTCGTTAACTAGCTAATTCTTGAATTTCATAATACTCTTCTAACATTATATGTAGGCATTTGTGTGAAAACATTTCTATCATGAAAGATCGGAAGCTATTGTATTTCTTTCTAACCATTGTAGTTGATAGAAGTGAGCATTTTTTAAGAACTTAAAAATTGAATTGAAGAATAATAGAAATGCTGAGAGTATAGGAATGTCAATGGGTCGAGTTGCCCCACGAGCTAAGGTGGTCCGTGGCTCGACGGGGAGGGTTAGGTTAGCTTGTGGTCCGGCCCAACTGTGGGGGGACCGGGTCATCCCGACTCACCTTATAATTTTTTTAAAATGTCAAAAACAACGTTGTTTTTGAAATAAAAGTTGAGCCACGAGCCGAGCCAGCTTGTGCTTGACCTATGGCCCGATCGGCCCAGCCACTTTTAGCCTGTGGCCTACCCGGGCCAAAGTTCGGCTGGGCCAGGCCAAAATTGACATCCCTATAAGGGTATAATCAAAGGAAAAAAGCTCTCAAACAAGCATTAAGGTAGACAAGTTCATACATTGAAACCCTTCCTTTGCCCAGGGCCCACACTCATGAAGAATAAAATAAGGCCCACTCTTAATTTTCATAAAAAACAAAATGAGGGAAAAAAGACTCACTTTTGGCCCCTCATAATGAGTAAAATAAGGCAAAATAGGGTCCTGTTCACTCTTGACACTCAATAAAGAGCAAAATGAGTTAAATCCTCTTAGCTTTCTTTTCTCGTTTACAAATTTTTTTGATTTGATTTTTTTCCTGAATTGTTCTCTAAATCTTAATGTTAAGAATTAATGCAACTCATTAGATTCTTCAATTGTGTAACAATGTGGGGCTTAAAATAGCCTCTTTAATAATAAAAATAATTTTAAAAAATTTACATATTTATATTTTGTCAATTTATTGGGCCCCCTTTTTTTTACTTTGCCTAGGGCCTATAAAATGTTAGAAAAAACCCTGATTGAAACTAACACCAAGAAAGGAGCTTGCAAACTTCTCTAGGTGAATCTTTTTTGTTGGTGCTCTTGGGGTTATGATCATTGGTGATTGAAAGAATTTTCTAAGTTGGATTTAAAAACTCTTTCAATTAGCTTATGGAAATATGCTTTTGGCCAAGCCTAACCATACCTTGGAAGAACCAAACTAAGTTAGAATACTTCAGGTTCTCATTAGCTTATACTTTTCATTTGGTGGTTGATCTAAAATTCTTTCACCTTTATAAGAGTTATCAAATTCCTCTTAGAGTTAAGAGACCTAAGCTTTCCAGTGTAGTAGTGATAGAACTTCTATTAGGAAACACATTCAAATTGATATATTTTCTAATAATTTCCATCTCTACTTCATTCTTCTACTTGCTTTCTCTCTTATTTTGTTTAACTAGATCATTTCTCTCATCTAATTAAGGGTTTTGATGACAAAATTGTCAATTGTAAGTTCTTTGATCTCTAACTTTCTTGCATTTCTCTCCTTCCAAATAGGCTAAATAGTGGAATTGAGGGTTGATCTTAATACTTATATATCTCCATTACTATTAAAAGAAATATTAGTTACCTTTGAAATCAAATTATCCCAATTCTTGGTGTAGTAGATTGAATAACATTGGACTTGAACTTTTTTTATAGAGGTTAAAGTATACTAGCACTCAAAGAATACATGTGGAACATTTTCATCTTCAAGGTTACATAAATTATGCTTCAAATCATTGCTACCCTTAATTCTATCCTTTGTTTTTAAATTTTTCTTGGTAATGAACCACATAATAAAAGTAGTTTTAGGGATGTTTAAGCTCCTCTAAACAAGTTTGGCCCATCACACTTTCCCGCTTATGCTCTCTGATGAGATCCATGTACGTTTTATTTGTAAACTATCCTCACTTATATCTAATTCATTTTATCTTGTCTGCACATTCTGCATTTGGCCTATTACTTGGAAAATTACCTCTGATGAAAGTGAATCCCCTTGATTACATATCCATTAGCTATCTTGTACAATTTTCTTAGCTTTTGCATTATTTTCAACATGTGCTTAATGAAATAAGCTTTAGAAATTAAGTAAAAGAGACCTAATTCACACCAGTTGTCATACCAAAATAAGGTATCTTTAATATGAATACAGTACCAGTATTGGTACAATGTTATAAACAAATCAAAGTGATTATTAATTTTTAAAAAGTAATAAAAGTGAAAAATATATACTTAGATTAGGTTTTGCTCTTTTTCAAATTATCAATTGGCATCCTAAAATCCACAAAAGACTCCTTGTAAATCTCCATTTGTGAGCTTAGGAGATCTTACATCATCTAATGGGCAACAATTGTTGTAATAGTAACAACATTCTCTTATTAACTTCAACAGTCTTTATAAAATCTGGTTTGAAATAAACATTAGGATTAAAAAATTTCTCAGCTGTAAACAATGGAGAGTAAAGTTGCCTTTCCCATCTCTTATTGATGACTGCAAGATAAGGTGTGTACAAAGAAAGCCTATTTTTTAGATTGGCCTTGATTGCTTCCTTCACCCGATCTATGACATCATAAAAATAACCAATTGTTTCCTTTTCATCACTATCAGCCAAATGAAGCATCCTTACCAAAGGTTCACAAACTCAGATAACAAATTGGCATTGGGACCAAAATTTAGTATCTTTAAGTATAAGTATAGAAACCTCCAATCAAACATTAAACCTAAAATGTTGAGATGCAACCCACTTATCACTTTTAAACATCTGTTTCAACTCTTTCTTCATCATAATAACACGTTGAAGTGATAAGAAATTTGTTGCAAATCTTGTAACAATATGATGACATAAATTCTTACTATTGGTAAAATCCTTCTCATTAAATTCAAGACCTATGTACAATTATAGATAAACTTGGTCACATGTTTTGCTTTTTGTAATGTATCATCAATAATAGGAAAAATACCTAATAGCCCTGATATTTTCTAGCATTAAGTTAAGGCAATATATAACACAAGTACTCTTTAAAAAGGAATTACATTTTCTTTGTAATCCTTTTCTTGCCATTTTATAAGTAGAATCACTGTCAGTAATGAGCTGAACAATGTTTTTTGGCCCTACTTCATTCACAACTTGAATGAATATTTTAAATAAAGTATCAGTATTCCTAACAAGGCTAGATGCTTTAATAGACTTCAAAAATATTGAGCCTTTTGGAAAATAAACTAGAAAATTAATAATAGGTCATGTCTCTTATTTTTCCAACCATCAGATATGATTAAACACCCGAAAATAGCCCAATACATTATTCTTTCTTCCAAATAACTTTTAATTTCTTAACCAAAGCTACTCAAAAGTTTATCTCTGTCGTCGTCAATAGAAGGACCTTTATATCCTAGATTATAAGATGCTATAACATCCACCATAGGCTGATAATAATAAGATTAGGAAGTGTTAATTGTTATACTTGAATCATACCACCATCTAGTCATTGCCATATCTACATTAGGAGCCATTTCTCTTGATTGCATAGCACTATAAATTGAAGGCTGAGCTCTAAAAGTTGTTTGTGGTGTAAAAAAAATTGACACTTGTGTTCTTCTTGTAATTAGGTCCAGATGTAATATTATTTTTTGTTGGGAAGAAACACTACCACCTTTAACATTTCCATTATCATCCTTAACACTAGCAAATGAACTTCCACTACTAATTTCACAATTCAATCTCTCCCTTTTATCTTTCTCGTGTTGATACTCTTCTAGTGAAGATTTCATTTTTCACTTCATATTGTGACTCAGTTTTTTACAAGTTTCCACATCTCCTTTAATCCTAGCTAAATACTTTTTTAATCTGGTAATTCCTCCACCTTGCAATTGCTTGTTACAAAATAAGCATATAGTATGGTTCTTTATATCAGAGACTAATGTTGCATAAGCCCAAGTTAGATCATTGTATCTTCCTGAAGAGGTTGAATGATTAGGAGTATTTAAAATTCCTTCTATTTATCTGTAAAAGTAAATGAAGACATATATCAAAATTGACTTAATAACTTCATATCAAAATAAATAACACAAAATTTCATTATCAACTACTATCACAAAATATGTATTGTTTAACTCAAAAGTCAAAACTAACATATTACACAATACACATATACATCTTATATAATATAACTCATTTTGTATGATTATATCATACATAATTCAATATCATCTAACATAGTTCACTAGTAAGTTAAAAAACCAACAATTCAAACATTCAACATACACAATTACATAATAAACATAAACATTTTATATAATATAACTCATTTTATAGGATTACATTATACACAATTCAATTTCATCAATCACAATTCACCAAAAGTCAAAAAACAGCAATTCAAGTATCCAACATACATACTAACACAGTACTCGTATACATCTCATATATAACTCATTATATATGATCACATCATTCAACCATAATCTAAAGAAATACACTCACAATTATAACATATTCAACTTGAACTATAACTCATAATTATAAGTTTACAACTTTATGTAATCTCATAATTCAACTCCAAACTAATATAATTTGTTTACTATACAATTCAATTTGTAATGCTTATACTTATTTTGTTTTCTTAACTAATTTTAATCAACATTGTTACTAAAATCTTTGTTCCTAACTTTAATTTAACATTTTTTCATTCACCAATTTTAATCATCATTCTTAGTTTCTTACTCAAGTTAACTCCACAATGAACAATTAACATACACTTTACAATTCAATATCATCCAATACAATTCATTAATAAACAATATAAAAATGAAAATTTCAAATTTTCTTAACTTAATTACATATATTAAATGACTTAATTATATATTAAATCTTATATTGAAATGATTAATCATATGTTAAATACTTTTTATATACAAGCAATAATTAGTAAATTGTATGTTTCATATAAATTAATTAACAACTTAATGATTTAATTTTGAAATTGATAATACTTAAAGTACATTGAAATTGAATAAATTACATTGAAATTGAACGAACTTATACAAATAATTCTAACTTTTAAACTCAAATTTCTTAACTCACACAAACAATTCCAATAATTCTAACTTTAAAAACATTCACAAAATACATATGACATAATCAAAACACAATGCAAATGTAATTTAAGAGCAGAAAAAAGCAATTAAAAACACACCCCCCTAAAAATAGAAATTGTAATTTGGTTCAGTTGGGTCAGGTTGGTTTAGTTGGGTATGGCTCAGGTTAAGTCCAAATATGAAAATTACAAATAGATATTTTTGCTAGTTTTCAAGCGAGCAACAAACGCGATGGGAAGAGAAATAGTGACTGTTGGTGGTGGTGCCAGCAGCGATGGTGGTTGGCAACATTAGATGGAGGGAAAGCCAAAGAAGAGAATGTTGAGAAGAGAGAGAGAGATGAAAATTTTTGAGAATGGATGAGTGAGAGAGTTTGCATGGGTCTTGGATATTTTATTTTTTTGTAATATAGTCCCTTAAAATTTTAAAATTTACGGTATCGATCGATATTTGACCGCTATGTACTAGACGAAACATCCAGTACTAGCTGGAACTAAGGTCCA
Source organism: Erythroxylum echinodendron (assembly GCA_027575705.1). Taxonomy (NCBI): domain Eukaryota; kingdom Viridiplantae; phylum Streptophyta; class Magnoliopsida; order Malpighiales; family Erythroxylaceae; genus Erythroxylum; species Erythroxylum echinodendron. The sequence continues at coordinate 6,864 of JANZXR010379488.1, forward strand.
TACATAAGAGGCTATTGTCGTACCTTTTTGGCCGATATTGGTTGGTACGGTACGAAACTCGTTACTTTGGGTGTCTTTCTCATTGCCTATAATTATTTAGAGCTTCATTCTTATGAGGTTCCTCAGCTTTAACCTTAACATTCGATTAAAAGTAAACTTCCTATGATTTCTTTTTTTTGTTTATATATAATTATACTTGTGCTCTACATCAACTAAAAAACAAATTCATATAAAATTTTTAAAATTGAACATATTTAATATTTTATTTTGTTTTATATAATTAATTAGACTATATGTAGTATTTTTGTAATTATTCAATTTACTTTTGGAGAAATAACTAGAATATTTTTATAAAAATTAATAAATATAATTTAAATAATATTTAAAAATAAATTACAAACTTTACTTACAATGATATTAATCATTTCACCTAAATATCTATCTTACAAAACTAACACATGTTTTAAATGAACTTTATTGTTCACCAAAAAAAGTTTCAAAAATAACTTATTTTATTAAGATTCAAATCTTGATATGTTTTATTTTTTTAATATATAAAAAGGAAAAGATTTTTTCCATCCCAACTCATTTTCTAATCAAATTCTTTTCCCTTTTTGTGAATGTTAGGCAAGCGTGACCATTTCCTGACTCTCACCTTATCATATTCCTTTCTCATTTAAGAAAGAATCTAAACGCTCATTGCTCTCTCCATTAACTTTTGACTATTGTTTTCCTTCTCATTTCCTCCTTTTTGTTCTCCCTCTCCTTCCTTCTTAATGCCTTCTTCTTATAGCTCTCCTAGAAAATCCTCTTACCCACAAACCTCCTTATCTTGCTTGGGTTTTATCCTCTCTTTAATCTTTCTTTTCTAGCTCTAAAATCATCTGCTTCTTTTAAGTTCTTCTAATGCTAGTTTTAGAGCCTATTACAAATCCTATTCCCCCACATATTTGTGCTAGGAAAATATAGAGTCAAGTGGTAGGAGATACCACTACTTTGAAAAACTCATATACATTCCCCCACTGCATAAGTCTTGATTTAATAGATCTAAAGTGGTCATACCTCCCTTTGAAATTATAAAACATGGAGTATGGAAATGGTCAAACACCTTAATCAATTTTTTTTTCTAAAAAAGGCTAACATTTCATGTAGTCCAGAGGAGGGCTCTTAACAACTAGTCAAAGTTAGGCCTTAAGGATATGCTTATCAACAAAGAGGACCTATTCCTCTTTAAAATAGCAAGGAAACAAATTTTATAGAAGATTATTAAATCTAGTCCATGTTACATTCAAGGAAACATTATTTTGGTGAAATAGAAAACATGCCTAGATTTAAAAGGTATGAATTAATGTATGTGCTAATATGGGTCAAATTTCATAACTTATCTTTTGAATATTGGTCCATACTTGAACTAAGTTATCTAATAAGCCTAATAGGAAAATATCTATACTTAGACGAGCATACTATCATAATCAAAAGGGTTGGTTTCACCATAATTTGCATTGAGGTATCAATTCTTAACTTTTTGAGATGCTAAGCATCATGAGACCGATTGAGCATGATGAGTTTGTAAAAGATCAAATCCTTGTTAATTATCAATGGAGACCTTCATTCTAAGGAGATAACCAAAAGTTGAGAGAAATTGAAAACATATTTTAAATGGTTTAATGGACGAACTCCAAAATTGACCCATCTCATTCTGGATCAAACTTTGAACAAAATACTCTTACTTAGAAGGATTCTAATTGCACTAGTATGGTGAGCATTGATCATTAAATTTGCTCATCAATAGTTACTAGAGACTATAAATCCCATAAAAAATTGAGAAAGTAAGCAACAATCTTGGCATAGGTGTAGGAAAATGCCATTGACAATTCTTATGCCATCTTATAAAGCACACCCATGATAGAGTGTAATATGAAAAATATGCATAAAGGTGACACTTTGCTTCCCACTCTACAAAAGTTGACATATGGGAAAACTCATGAGAACATATCTAGATAGAATCATAAAGGAAGTCTGGTAGGGGAAAGTTCCATAAGTCATTCAACAACTGGAGGTTCCTAAAGCTTTCATTAAAAGGAAACTTGGAAGAAAACCTAAGAAGAGGGGGAACTGAGCCTTTGCCTCAACCTATGATTCTAATATGGATTGTGAGAGCCATAGATTACCTTAAAAAATTTAGACGATTTGTGATTATCTATAATAGAAAAAGATTTTATTTAATAGGTCTCCTGAGATAAATAAATCAAAGAGAACAAGATATTTAATAATAAATTATTATTTAGAAAGAACTAGACTATCCTTTCAAACCATCAATCACGCATCAATGGGAGAATTATTATAGTTATGATCTGATAAAGTATTCATAATTAAGGTTATGATCTTTGACCAATTCACCACTTGGTGATTAATATAGATCAAGATCCTAGTGATTTTATAGTCACTTTTGTTTATGTAGCCAATTACGAGTTTCAAAGGAACTTGCTTGAGAGGAAATTATGTGCTTTAAACTCCTTTATTACATACCTAGTTAATGTTGGAGATTTCAATATCATTTTATTCTCTTAAGAAGCTAAGGACACAAACTTAACAATAAAATTAAAAGTGAAATCTTTGGAGATTATCTAAATCTAGTTAAACTTAATGACATAAGGTTTGTTGGAGCTTAACATCACTTAGAACAACAAACAAGAGGGAAGCTAGTTTATTTTGAAAAAACTTATTCTAACCTTTGCTTAATCATGAGTCTCTTTAAATTCAATAATAACATGAATTATTTCTGTAATTCTCTTTGCTCTGACCATTGCCTTCCTGAGGTTCTATTAGGAACCAAGTCTAGTAAAATCAATTATCTCTTTAGTTTTAATAATTTTCTAGCCAAATAGGAGTGTTTTGAGCAAGCAATTATAAGAATTCTGATAGATGGTTATTTAACTATATTTTTACACTCATATTTAATTTATTTTGCTCCATATTTATACTTTTTATTGTATATTTGATACTTAATTTGCTTTAAGAGTGTTTACAAATGATCATTGTCTTTATGGACTTAAAAGAGAAGAATTTGGGCAAAAATGTGGCATAAAATAGAAAATAGTAATCTGGAAGGAGTGCAAGATTGTGCACTTTTGTATGCCCATGCACTTTTGCAATACTCGACAGATTCTAATTATACATGGTCTAATGTAACTGTGCATAACCCAAAAATCTAGGTTTTCATATAAATTCAACGTTTCTAAGGGAAATGGGGGAAGAGACTCTTGGAGGTGATTTCCAGACGTGGAGAATGCCCATAAAGGATGATTTTAGTCCAGAGAAGTGCGAAACACAAAGAAATCATTGAAAAATCCATCAAAATGTAAGATCATACCTCTGCATCGCAAGAATACTCGATAGAAGACAATAAAGGAGATTTAGAATTATAAACCAGTTATTTTATATTTGTTTTTTCTTTAAATGTATGTTTGACTTTGTGTTTGATTATGTGTAATTAAACGTCCAGTTGGTATTTAGGTTTGATGAACCATATGTTAATATTTTGATATGATTTGATTCCTTTATTAATGCAATTGGTTCACTTATTATTATGATCTGATTACATGTTTTATTGATAATATTATTTCATACGTAAAGATTGAAAAATCCTAGGTTGAATAAAGCTACCATAATTAGAAGGAGTTGATTGCAACCCCAAAAGATAGGATGACATAAATCCTCTAAATTATATTTAAACCTAGTAAAGGGACTCATAAATTGGTAAAGCAATCCTATAAGATTTAACCTGAGTAATTCAGATAAAGACATTAGGAATAATTGTTAGTAAAGTTAAGATCAGCTACTAGCATATCATAGGAGTTTCCATTGTCCAATTAATCAACAAATAATTGCATGATAAAAGATCAATCTATTAAGGTTTTAAGGGGATTCAAGCCTAGATATTAATTTATGATAATGATAGTTTTCTAAGTGAATTCCATTATCTCTATGTTCATTTTTGTTTCCTATTTTATTTTATTTGTTTTAGTTTTGGTTTCTGTCCATTAGAAAATCTAAAATCAGTCCTTAGGCTAGATAATAGGGGAAAGGTGATTACTAGTATTTATGGTCTTCGTGGGATTGACCTTTACTTGCCGGTACTAGTTACAGCTATGCCGTGCACTTATGGTTATTATATAATTAACCAACTCACAAATTAGGTCAATCAAGTTTTTGGCACTGCTGTAAGAGATTTTGATATTAGGAAAGCCTGAATGCTAATACTCTAGTCATTTTCATTTTATCTTTATTTTTATTTTATTTTATTTTATTTTTCTTTTACTTTTGTATTGATTTTATTGTATCTTTTGGTATTTTTGACTTGTTCATTTATTTGTCTTTTGAATTTCTCTACACTGGTAATGTGTGGTGCTTTATTTTAAAAATTAATATTTAACTTTATAGCCACAACTCACGATGGATAGATGGAGTAGGTAGTATTATTATGGGAGCCAGGATGTGTCTTTATAATATGAAACATCACTTTATCGGAAGGAGTCATTTCCTCATATGCTTTTAGAAGCTCAACCAATGTATATATGGGAGCACCCAAACATGTACAACCGACCTCAAGGACCATCATAGGAGAATATGTATAATTTAGAGTGTAGTAACCCTTACGTATATGGATGGAATGACTATGGTCTAGCTGAATATGTACAACAAGAATAACAATATGAAAGTATTACAAGTTAATTAATGGAATGCCTTACCGAAAGAGTAGCTAGTCAACATGAATTCAATAAAAGACTTGTTTCACTTGCATATGATGAGTATAATTTGAGCTTCTGGCCATTTTAAAGTGAAGAATAGATAACAGTAGATTTTATGAATGAAGATACATTTCAAGAAGGCAAAGAGGTAGCTGCTACTTTGAGAGATATGATGATTGAGCCTATTTAAGAATCAAACATGAGGCATTAGGAAACAGAGGCTTGTATAAAGAATATGGTGAATCAAATTGATCAGTTAATGGATATGTTATCTGACGAGATGTAAAGTAGTTTGTCCAGTTCTACTGAAACTGATAATATTAAATGAGAGGTAATCTGCCTTAGTAGTGAAGAAGAGCTTCCTCAAGAAGAAGAGAAAGAAACCTCTATCCAATGAGATAACTAGAGAAGAAACAGAAGATAACTAAAGAAGATGAGCTAGAAGCATCAGTTTAGGAAGAAGAAGAAGAGTGCGTAGAGATGGGTGAGGAAGAATTGGAAGAGGAACCAAGTAAGGAAACTACTGATGAGATGATGGCAGTAACCTTAAGTATGGAGGGTGGTTCCATTTCCTTGAAGGCAAAATGTAATACATGAAGTTTTGTTATTCCTTACCTTTTTAATAGTTTGTCATTAAAAGGGGCATTGCAGCATGGAAGGTAACCCGTGAGTTAGTTTTAATTTTATTTCAATTTCTATATTATCTTGTTTTTGCTTTCATATTAGCATAAGATTTTGTTTTTGTTATGTTATTTCCTTTGGTTCTTTTTATCCTTTTCTTTCATATTTTGCAAGGATGTTAGTCTCACATTTGATGGATCCAAATTAAGAAATCTTCATAATCAGGAAATAACTACTAAACCCTCTCAGTTTTTTTTAAATGCTTATATTGTGTACATTGGGAATAATGTTCAACTTTAAGTGTGGGGATGAGTTTATTGAATCTTAACATGATTTCTTTAAGCTTATTATAATCCTGATTATAAATTTTATTAACAAATGTCTTGAATTGGTTGAAATCTATCCATGAATACTATATGTTGTTGTTGAATATTGATTGAATTGGTATGCAAAAGGATGATGGTTAGAATGAAATTAATTTTCTACGTCATATTTTTCGTAATCATTGAAATTTTAAAGTTGAATGAAATTGCATATTATTTACACACATATTATTTATACACATTATACCTATTTTTTGTGAGCTTTTGAGCCAAAAGAGCAAATTTTTCAAAATTTTAAAAGTTCATGTTATTCTTTCATGTATATGATATCATGTGTTGTAGAATGGTTCTAAAACTTGCTTTTATTATAAATATTGAGAACTTATTTGTTAAATTAGAAGAATTGATATGATGAAGGCAATTATATTTACTAGCTTGTTTTAGCCTTTTTTTTGAAAATTACCATACCCGTAATATTTACCTTTAGGAGTAACCAAATTAAGCCTTAGCCTTTTTCATTGATTAAACCCACATATTAACCTTTATCCTATTTTTCATTGAATATATTTTATTATTTTGATCCTTGAAGTTTATTTACTTTATTCACTTGTTAAGACTTGAAATCTATGAAAGGTCCAATATTTCTTAAATTATGGTACTGAATGAATATTGCGAAAAAAGAGAAAAAGAAAAAAGAGAATAAGTATATAATACGGTTCATTTTGCAATGAAAGGACCTATATGTATTATGAATAATTTTCATGTAATGTTCTTTTGAGTAACTTTCCTTCACTTAACCTCTTTTATTATCCCATTTATACTGTATCTAAGCCCCATTACAACCTATATAACAATCTTTTGATTTTTGTTTCTAGTTTGTACACAAGTGGTGGAGATATTATTTTATTGCAAGCCTATGGTAAGAATTCTGTTATGGATTGATTGAGAGTTTTGATGATTTTCACCCTAAAGACTTGAGTGCATTTAGTAAAATCCTAGTGAGAGTATAAAGACATATGCTCTTGATTTCAATGCGATTGTTAATGTGATTACTATTAATATTGCTTAGAAAGTTAATTTTAGGACAACTTGGCTCTAATTGTATATTAATTTGATTCAATAGGATATGATGATGTATGGAATGAAAGGAAAGGTTGAGATTGATGTGGATTGATGTTGTAAAATTTATAATTTTGATTATGGTTTGCTAAGTGTGGTGATGTTTGATAGATGGATATTTGACTATATTTTTACACCCATATTTGATGTATTTTGCTTTATAATTTATAATTTTATTGTATATTTGGTACTTAATTTGCTCTAAGTGTGTTTACAGGTGATAATTGCCTTTATGGATTAAAGGAGACGAATTCGAGTGACAATGTAGCGTAAAATACAAAATTAGCAATTTAGACCGAGTGTACAATCGTGCTTACTCAGCAAATTTTGATTATGCATAGTCTGATGCACAACTGTGCATAACCCAAAAATCTAGGTTTTCATTTAAATTTGACGTTTTGAAGGCAAATGGGGTAAGAGACTCGTAGAGGTGATTTTTAAATGCAGAGAACATCTAAAAGGGACAATTTTGTCCAAAAAAGTGGGAAACACAAAGAATTTGTCGAAAGATCCATTATAATACAAGATAATACCTCTGGGTCGCAAGAATACTCGATAAAAGACAATCAAGGAGATTTAGACTTATGAACATATTGTTTTTTATTTATTTTTCTTTCAATGTATGTTTGATTTTGTGTTTAATTATGTGTAACTAAACATCCAGTTAGTATTTAGGTTAGATGAACCTTATGTTAATACTTCAATATGATATGATTCCTTTATTAATGTAAGTGGTTCAATTAATTATTGTGATCTGATTATATGCTTTATTGAAAATATGATTTATACATAAAGATTGTGAAATCCTAGGTTGAATAGATCTACTATAATTAGAAGGAGTTGGCTACAACCTTAGAGATAGGATGACATAAATCCTCCGAATTAGGGTCAACATAATAGAGGTACTTATAAATTGATAACATAGTCTTATAAAATTTAACCTGAGTAATTCAGTTTGAGACCTTAGGATTAGTAAACTTAAGGTCAAATATTAGCATACCATAGGAGACTCCACAGTCTAATTAATCAACAAATAATTACATGATAAAAATTCAATTTGTTAAGGTTTTAGGGGGATTCGAGCCTAGTTAGTAATTTCTGATAATGATAGTTTTCTAAGTAAATTCCAATGTCTCTGTGTTCATTATTGTTTCTTATCTTATGTTATTTGTTTTAGTTTTAGTTTCTTTCTATTAAAAATCTAAAATCAATCCTTAGGCTAGATAATAAGGGAAGAGTGATTTATTAGTATTCATAGTCTTCATAGGATTGACTCGTACTTACCGGTACTGGCTACAACTATATAGTACACTTGCGGTTAGTACATAATTGACCAACTCACATCTATATCTTAACTTTGATGGATTTGATTCCTACAAATGTATGAGAAAAATTAAGGTATGAGAAAAATTAAGGCATTTACAATTGAATTGAAAAAGCTCTACATTGATGATGACGAAGCTCCAACTTAGCCATTGCTAAAGCAAGATGGGATCTATGAAATATTTAGAATGGTTTGGATCTCTTCACCAAAAAAGAAACAGTGAGGAAGAAAAGAAAAAAAAGCTCTAGAAGTTTATAATTAAGCTTTAGAAAACCATTACTCCTTATTAAAACTAAGAGTTAAGATCAACTGCTTGAGGGAAGGAGACATTAACAGTAGATATTTTCATAATTTCATTTTTAGTAAGAAGAACACTGACAAAATATATTCCTTAAAGAATAATTATGGTGATACCTTATAGGAGCAAGCTGAGCTAAAAAAGTAGCTTTCAATCATTTTAAAAATATCCTTGGCACCTCTAACAATAATTCCTTATCTTTTTAGGAATTAAGGATGTTGAATCCTGTCTCTGGAGTCTAACTCGTACTTGCTCTGATACCAATAGTGTTAAACCCCGTTTCCGAAGTCCAACTTGCATGCAGCATAAACTAATACGTGAATTTATCTCTCAAAGTGAACACCTTAACCATTATCGTTTTATCTTCTCTTCTTCGGTGACACCACTGTCGCAAACCTATTTTGCATATTCATCACTCATACTTGCCTTCAACAACTCTCCTTCTTAATTCAACTCCACTCGTCGACCATCCATTTATTCATTTCAACCTGAAGAACCTTAAGAACAGTGTTAGTGAGTCCCCACTTTACATATACGTGCTTCAGGGTTACTGGCATAATTTTTGCTATAGACATCCAAATCAGGGTATCTTTAGCTAGTTTGAAAGAGGATTTCAAGAACTATAATTTTCATGAAGACCTCAAAGGTCAAATATATCTTCTGGAGGGTCAAAAATGGGATAGAAGATAATAGTGTATAGTAACCCAGACGATAGCGTGAGTAATAACACAGACGAAGTCTGTGAACAGTAACACAGGCGAAGTCTGTGACACAGACGATGTATTCCAATTGCCATAACTTTCTCTAGAGGAATCGGATCAAGGTGTTCTTTATATGGTTCGAAAGAGGATTCCAAAATCTACAACTTCTATGAAGACAATCGAGTATGACTCTATATCTGTGGGGTCAACAATGGGACAGAAGATAGGTATGGGTAAACATAGAAGAGGCAAAACACAGAAGGAGTTTTTGAACAATATCCTAGACGAAGTTCATTCGTCTGTGAATAGTAACACAGACGACGAGTAGGAACAGTGACATAGACGAACTCATTCATGTGTGAACAGTAACACAGACGATTGCATTCGTCTGTGAACAGTACCATAGACGAAGTCTGTGAATAGTAACACAGACTAAGTCTGTGAACAGTAACACAGACGAATCCTTCAACCAACATAACCTCTTAACTTCTTCTTCTTATCCTTGGCCTATAATCTATCCTCTATGGCTGACTTTTATCCTCTGTATTGACCCCTTATTGTATGTGGTCTATCCTTTGTGTTCTTACGTCCTCACAGACGATCCTTTTTCTCTTAGTTCATCCTTTCGTCTGTGTTCGGACGTCAGCATAGACGATACTTCGCCTTCATATTTTCTTTTACTTCTGTGTTCTGACGTCAGCACGGACGATACTCCTCCTTTCTATTCCTTCTTGCCTCTGTGTTCTGACATCAGCACAAATGATACTCCTCCTCTATATTTTTCCTTTCTTCTGTGTGTTGACGTCATCACAGACGATTCCTTTCGTCTGTATTTTTCTCATACAATCTTTCCCACTCTTACGAGCGATTCTAAGACTAACTTCAATTGGAAAATTTGTCGAGCAAAACATGCACATGCACATCTCAGCATCCAAACTTTTAATATAACAGAATCATACCACTGAATTTAATTTCATTATATTCGTTTCGAAAATATTGTCAGAGTTATTACAAACTATATTACACATCAACTTAATTCAAAATACAAAATGTTCCATGCTGACATGCCAAATGTGCTATTACAGGATTGACTTAGTCCGAATGTCTTTAACTAATGAGGAGATTTTGATGTCTTGCAGGGGTCACTATCTTCTTGGTTTGCACCTGAGGAGGGAAGGAAAGGGGGTTGAGCTACAAAGCTCAGTGGCTAATACATTTATAGACAGTAATAATGAACCATTCAAAATACAAAATGTTCCATGTTGACATGCCAAATGTGCTATTACAGGACTGACTTAGTCTGAATGTCTTTAAGTAATGAGGAGATTTCGATGCCTTGCAGGGGTCACTATCGTCTTGGTTTGCACCTAAGGAGGGAAGGAAAGGGGGTTGAGCTACACAGCTCAGTGGCTAATACATTTATAGCCAGTAATAATGAACCATAAACTACACAATAATCATCCATAACACAGCAAATAATCACAAAATATATGGGCTGAAAATTTTAGTCAATTATAACATTCAAATGCATTTATACTTAACATGTTCAGAAATGCAATGCATACATAATGGCTCGAGAGTTCTGTGGAACGAAACGGCGAAACAGAAGTTTACACCGTGAAACAAAACGAGTCTGATTTTCTTAGGATCTCGTGGCCACAAGCGAGCATCCGGGAGAAGGCTATAGGTCAACGTGCACGTGACAGACGAAACAGATTCTCTCTCGCCCACATAATAGAGTTTTACATAGTTCATTCATATCTGAATATGTTCATGGTTCCATAGTTCTTAAATACATTCACTAGGAATAAAACAAGCATATTTATCATACATACACATAAATATCCATTCATCATCACAAAACCATAAATATATTACCCACCTATTTAACTTGATATTTTTCCAAAAATCAAGCTTGGTCTTCTCCTTGCTCTTGT
>JANZXR010379576.1:0-17928 GCA_027575705.1 Erythroxylum echinodendron
GTCATGAATGCATGTACAAGCATTTACATGTGCAAAAATTCACTATTTGCTACTTATGTGCATATATGAATGCATGATTATGTCAATGCAATATTAAACACTCTTAACCCGTGCCAAATTACCAATATACCCTTCCCATAAGTGAGGGGATGTTACAATTAAAGAAACATACCCGAGAAAATGTCATTGAACATGCATGTAACATGATATATTCATAAATGTATTTATGACAGATTATTCTCATAAAAATACACATGAGTGACATATAAATTTATTTGATTGTATATAAAAGAGCAAGTAGAGCGACCACTTCCAAATATTGCTGGAACTTTAAGGCATTAAGCAAAAAGGGAGCAATTGTGAGTAACCTAGACTGTCTCACTTAATTAATTACTTGTTTTGATGATGCTTGAATTATCTTATGAATTTGAGATTGATTATACTGATTCCGGACATGAAGGTCCGAAGATTCTGATTTGATGAATGTGATATTGAAGTGCTCCTTGTATGTGAATTGGATGAAACAAATGTTATTCAACAATCTTGTTGAATGCTGGAATAGGCCCGATGATAAATGTGTTTTGAATGTGAATATGAAATCATGTCATTGATTGAGAATATGAAAATGTGAAGCATTCCATTACATGAATGCATAAAAGATAAAGGCAGTTGTGACCAGAGTCGCTAGTATAAAGAGCTTAAAGCTCATACTATGATCAGAGCCTCAGTCTCAATTATGAAAGTACCCGGTATCTACTAAGATATATGGGACATTATCTGATACAACTCGGTATCTACAAGGGATATGGGTTAGTAAAAAGGCACTTGGTCATAAAAACAATAATAATAAGTGAAAGTGAGTCTCATGAGCATTGCATATACATTTTAATACGTGTTCTTGACTTATTAAAATGTTTTGGTACCTTGTATTTGAATGAGAATGTGATATGTGATATTTCTTGCAAAATGTAAAGATATGTGATGAGGTGTTGTGTGAATTGAGTGAATAGTCGATGATGGTTACCTCAATTGACTTTGCAAAACTCATCCAAAATTACAATGTTGATAATTTCTGATTTGAGATAAAGCGACGACTAGCTACTAAGACTACATTTTGGTTCAAGTTATGACTCAAAGGTCGGTCAGCTGGGGACAGAACATTATTTTTTAGTTTTTGGTTTATTTCCTCATTTATGTAGCACATTTTGTAAACTAAATTGTGAGTTTTGATAGGCTGACAATGTATCCATATGAAATGCTACATTATAAATAATGGTTTATAGTCTGATATGAGGAAATTTTGAATTTTAGATTATGTGTTATTTTTTATTTTACTTATGATGCCATGTTGGAAAGTGAAGGTGATATAGTTACCACGCCATTATGATAGATTATATACTAGAATGTTCACAAGGTGTTCCTGTTTGTAATTTATAATATTAGGGTGTTACAAAACGACCTCTGAGGTTGCATATTGGAGCTTTTGTTTTTTCCTAGTTAGGGTTAGGAGAACAGAGGAATTCTGGAGGCGATTGTCCTCTTGTGTCATAACCATCTGGCCAAGGTGAGAAATTTTCTATCTAGATGCATCTTATTCTTCCTCAAGCTTCCTTTAATCGTTATTCTATATGTGTTATGTGCTCTACCCACAATAACCTAATGATTTAGAGGAAACTATTTACACCTGATGAAGAAGGCCAAGTTACAGGGCATCTCCGCCTGCTCACCTCTAGACGATGATTCAAAGTATGACATGAGAGCATGTTTCATACCGTCGCTAACTTGTCGATAATCTGCATTAGTATTGTTATTAATTAAACCAGGGCATAAATATGCTAACAATATGATTATTTGTATGTAGAGAAGTTATGGTTCAGGCTGGGAAATTTTGTTTTTGACTGGCTAATTAATGCTGACAGTTAATCCTGCGGTTGGTAGCTCAAGATTTAAAGATGAGTTTGCTAACTTATCTGCTTCACCTGTTGAGGCACGTGGAAAACCTTTTGGTAGTTGGTGATCCAATTAGTAAGCATCAACTTTTTAAGCTCCACTGCTGGTAGTTGCTTCGGGATCTGGATGATAGTAGTATGATCATTTGACTAATCATCAACCATGTAAAGAGCATCTGAAGTGGAATTAGGAAAAATTGAGATCCATAGCATGATTTTGTAGACGATACTCTTTTAATATGTTCTTGTTTTAGGGCGGTAAGCCAGGTGGAGTACCCTTCCTTGGTTGATCTGTGTGATTTGTTTTTGGATCTAGTTACTCAGCTTCTTGGTGCCTTATCTTGTATCAGGTAATCAGTCAACAAATTTTCAATAATGATGATGATACTATCTTAAAGCAAAATCAGAATATATTTATTTGCATTTTTACTTGTATTTATTCATGATTACAGTGGAGGCAGACGTTTGGGCTTGCCTGCCCCTATGTCCTGAAACCTTTCAATTTGTATTTTGTGTTGTCTTGCATTTCATAGATTTAGCTTTGTAACTGAGCGATTCTTTATGGAGTTAAGTGCTCGTCAGATTGACACTAGCATTGCTCTAAGTTTTATTAATGGGATGCGGTAGCTGAAACTTGGGGTGTGTGTAGGGCGTTCCTAACGTTTTATAGGCCTTAGGCGAAGTAAAAAAAAAAAGGCCCAAAAAATCAACAATATGCAAACATGTAAATTTTAAAAGGATATTTTTATTATTAAAATTTAATATTCATAGATAAGTGACTCAATTTATAAGTCTCCATACTCAATAAAATATTAAATGATCATAACATCAGCTAATAATATTGTAAAAATATTATAATAAAGGTCTAAATTATTAAATCAAATATTTTTTGTAACTTTTGAATTTAATTAACATTAGTGATTTTTTAATAAAAAATTTCTTTTATAGGAATTAACATAATGGTAAATGTAGTAATGTAAGGATACCAACCAATTTATAAAAAACCAATCAAACACATCCAACTATTTACGATCTTATTTAATTATCAAATAATTTTTATTATTATTTAATTATCACAGCATGTTTAATAGAATCATACAAATTTTTATAATAAATGAAACCATTTATGTAATCTTTGAATTGAGTAATTTAAATTATTTGATTTAGTCATATTATAACTAAACTTATGTGAACATTTACAAGAACACAAATCCAATAATTATTACATATGGCAAAGTATAATGAAAATTACAATTACAATTACAAAAATTAAATTATTTATTAATATTTAATTATATTTTTATAAATAATAAGTAATTAAAAATAAAAAAGGAGAAACACAAATAAACACAATATCATTTAATATTATGTTTTGATTTAAAATGCTAATAAAATGTTCACGTTAACGACAAATTACAAATTCATTATAATATGTTCAAATAATTAATAAGTTAAAAATAAATAAAATCAGAAACTTTACCTTTAAATTATCACTCAGAACTTGGAAGACATAACTGCAAAAATTTTTTACCATCAATTTCTGAGTAGAAATATCTTATATTCATATGTTAGTGAAAATAAAAAAATAGAGTATAAGAAATACGCTCGAATGCTTCGAAGGTATTTACAAATATAATAAGTTAAAGTTGCATAGCTAATAAGAAAAGCTATTTAGCTTCCAAGATTAAAAGTTAACGCTAACTTTCTCGGTAATATAGCTAATAAAAGAAGCTATTTATTAGTTAACGTTAACTTTTTCTTCTTCGACAATCAAAGATTTATTACCCTTCTAAATGAAAAAAATGATGTTCAAATACCTTAAAGATGGGTCCCTAGTGAGGGTGGGTCTTGCACTAGGTGTGTGTATACATTAACTTTGTCTCAAGATTAATGCATTGAGGAAAGGGATAAACTTTGATTTGATGCACGTTAAGACGGAGGGAGGTCTAAATGCTTCAGCTTCCTTTGTGGCAAAAGCTAGTCCTCTTAACCGTGCTCCGTACAAACGTAAAAGTGAACTTCACCGTGCACTTTGTAACATGATTTCAAACATACTAACCTCACTTACAGATGGTCTAAAAAGCCAATGGCATCCTTTAGCTGTAGACAATGCATTTACTCTTTGGTTTGAAGCTGTGGGGAGAATAAGAGGACAACTTTTGCACTGGATGGATAAACAAAACAAACATATAGCTGTAAGTGGATCTTCCAAGTTTTTTTTATCTGAGAATTTATGCATCAAGTTAAACAAGAATTAATTAACCAACTTAAGGTTGTTTGTGGTAGCCTTCATATTCGCCCAAAAATTGTGAATTCTGTCACAATGCTTTTTTAAGAAGAACTATGTTCAAGCCAATGAACTATCTATTCTGTCTTTTACTCAATAATTGTATATTTGTATGTGCTGACAGAAGTTTACTTCATAAGTAGCTTGGAATTAGATGAAAAATAATAATATTTGCACAAAAAAATTTCTACATAGGATCATCAGCAAAGTGGCTCAAGTTATTCTCTCTTATTCTAACGACCTCTTGTCAAATGTCTAATGTCAAATGCTTATATTTCTCATATATTCTTTTTTATATTAGGTTTACATGTCTTTCTTTAGCCTTTTTGGTACTATTGTTTCTGTACTATCCTTCTTCATCATATTTCTTTTCAAGTTTGCATTCACATTATTAAACCCTCAAGAGAGCTTCGACAATGCCAAACCCTAATTTCTTCAGATGTGTGAGTTGTGTGGTTGGAAGACTCAGTGACCCCTCTTTTCTCATTTAGGCCTCACCTCTGGATTGGACAAGAGAAGACTACTTAGCCTCCATTAGTCCACTTCACCGACCCTCTCCAACATTTCTTCTTTACTTTTTCCTTTTATTTACTCTAACAGAAAGTGGTTCTTCATATCTAAAATTTGTTACATTCTGTTTTACAAAGATATGTACAAGCTTATATAAAGGCAACAAAACTATACAATAAAGCTGAAGCCATTTTTTGTCTTCCACTATTTTTCTGTCATGGTATCAGAGCAACATGGTAGCTCTTTGTTCTGGCTCCCTCCTCCTCCTCCTCCTTCTTCTTCTTCTTCTTCTTGATCATCAGCTATCTAGCAGCACCACACTAGTTTTTCTCTATCCTTTTCCTTCTTCATATTTTTGTCATGTCAGGGGCCTCATGCCTATGTCACTGCAAATCAAGGACAACATAATTTTAGACCAGAAGATCATCCAGCTAGCCCTTATTATCTACATCTTAATAAAAATCCTTCCCTCATTCTTGTTTCTTGTCCTCTCACTGGTAACAATTATCATCCATGGGCAAAGTCTATGCGAATGGCCCCTCTATCTAAAAACAAACTAAAATTCATTGATGGCACCATACTCATACCTGATAAAGATGACCCACATTCATATATTGGGAAAGATGCAACATAATGCTTTTATCTTGGATCTTGAGATCAGTCACTGAATCCATAGTACAAAGTGCGATATGGTTTGATTCAGCATTAGAAGTTTGGAATGACCTAGAAGGAAGATTTTCTCAAGCTGACTCCTTCAGAATATCAGATCTACAGGAAGAAATCTACACTTTTCGTTAAGGAACACTTTCTGTCTCAGATTACTATAGTCACTTAAAAATGCTATAGGATGATTTCTTCAACCTCAGACCTCTACCTAAATGCAGCTGTCAACCATAATGTTCCTGTGCTCTCTTAAACACTATAAAATCCTACCAAGATGGTGATTGTGTCATCCTATTTCTTAGAGGTTTGAATGAATCTTTTTTCAACTGTTAAATCTCACATCATGCTTATGGATCTCTTATCCAACATTAAGAAAGTTTTTTCCATGGTTGCCCAACATGAAAGACAACAAAATCTTACCCTCTAACACTCCACCCCCATACCCTCTATTAACCCCAAGCCTTCTACACTAAGTCTAACCCAAAACGCAAATTTTATCCCAACAAAAAACTTGTCTATTCCTTTTGTGGGAACACTAGCCACAAAGAAGCTAAATGCTACAGCAAGTATGGCTACCCACCAAATTTTTCTCAAAACCTTAGAAATTTTTACTCTACTATAGACAATTAGCAGCCCAAATTTAAAGCTATCAACCAAGTTGAAACTAACCTTGAACATGCTGCAGCTGATTTTCCTGATCCTTTTGTATTCGAACCATCTTTATACTCCACAGGTTGTCAACTCAATGTAGAACAGTACTCTCAGCTGCTCCAACTTCTACATCGAGAGGGTGATGTTAAAAGCAAATCATTCAGCACTTCTTATGTCAATACAGTCTCTAGTACTCCACAAGGTATTCCAAATTCAGTATTACCTTATGTTTTATGGTCTTCCATTTGGTTCCTTGACTCTGGTGCTACTGACCACATTATCTGCTCCCTAGATCAATTCTCCACCTACAGAACAGTAGATAACTTATCAGTCCGACTGGCAAATAATGCTTCTGTTCCTGTCACACACATTGGGACTGTCCATATTTCTTTTCTCACTCTCACGAATATTCTATTTGTGCCTATTTTATCTTTTAATCTTATTTCTGTCAGTTCTGACTACTCTCAAATTCAGGACACCAGCTCCCTGAAGACGATTGGTTTTGTTAAACAAGTCAATGGTTTATACCATCTCACTCCACCTTCCCACGACACCTCCCTCCTTTGTACTACTTCAACACACCAGGAATGTATATGGCACAAATGACTAGGAAACTTGTCTAATCAAAGACTCAAAAATCTATCTAAATCTGATCCTTCTGTTACCTTCAATTTATTGAATAGTGTGATGTCTATCATTTTCCCAAATAAAAGAAATTACCATTTTCTACTAGTTTATCAACTACCAGCTCTTGTTTTGATCGTATCCATGTTGATATATGGGGTCCTTATCATACACCATCTGCTCTAGGATATAAGTTTTTTCTAACCATTGGACAACCATAGCAGAATGACTTGGGTCTATATGATGAAACAAAAATCTAAAGCTAGAGACCTACTTAAAGGGTCCTGTGCTTATGTTGAAAGATAATTTAGTTAGAAAATTAAATGACTTCACAGTGACAATGGCCTCGAATTTTCAATGACTGTCTATTACAGAGAACAAGGCATTTTACACGAAACTACTTGTATTGAAACTCCACAACAAAATGGCAGAGCTGAAAGAAAACACCAGCATATTCTAAATTTATCCAGAGCCATAAAGATTCAAGCTAATCTACCCACTAAATTCTGGTCTGAATGCATTCTTCATGCTATCTATCTAATCAATAGAGTTCCCTCATCTTTCTTATCCCATAAACCCCCCTATTCTGTTCTTTTTGGCACTAACCCTAACCTTTCCCCTTTAAAGGTATTTGGCTGCCTCTGTTTTGCTTCCATTTCGAAAGTAAATAGAGGTAAGTTTGATACCAGGGCAAGAAAATGTGTATTTCTTGGTTTTTCTGCAGGTACTAAGAGTTACAATGTTTATGACTTGTCTTTCCAAATCTTCCTTCTGTTTGGAGATGTTGTCTTCTATGAAGACATTTTTCCCTACCTTACCTCACCTGAACACACCTGCTCTACCTCTCCTATTTACCTACTCTCTCCTCTCCACCTTATGTTGATCCCCTTCCCTCCTTCTTACCACCACCTATATCCCCTCTTTCCTCTCCCTCACCATCTCCCCCAGTTCTTCGCCGTTCAATAAGAATCTCTCATCCCCCTTCCTACCTTGCAGACTATGACTATTGTACCCTACCTCATACTTCTCCTCACCTACTGTCCTATGTTCTCACCTACAACAACCTATCCCCTCAACACCAAATCTACTCCACTACCCCCACATCTTATAAAGAACTTAAAACCCATCAGCAAGCAGTCCAATATTCGGAATGGAGAGATGCAATGTAGGCAAAACTTAAGGCTTTACAAGATAATCACACTTGGGAGCTTACCTTTTTACCTCTCCACAAGCGCGCAGTTGACTGCAAATGGGTCCATAAATACAAGTTAATGTTGATGGTAGTCTTCAACGTTGCAAGACCCGTCTTGTTGCTAAAGGCTTCACTCAGCAGGAGGGCTTGGACTATACAGATACCTTCTCCCCTGTTGTGAAAACCACAACCATCTGAGTTCTGCTAGCCCTGGTCGTTGCAAAATAATTACACCTATACCAATTAGACATCAACAATGCTTTTCTGCATAGTGAACTCAATGAAGAAGTATACATGAAACCACTTGAAGGCCTTCCTTTACCTCACCCAAACATGGTCTCTCGTCTCAAAAAGAGTATCTATAGGCTCAAACAAGCCAGTAGATAGTGGCATTCTAAAGTGACCTCAGCTTTGCTCTCCCATTGCTTCACTCAATCCTCCTCTGATTCCTTCATGTTCAAAAAGTGAGACCAACATGCATTCATCTTCATCCATGCCATGAAGCAATTCCTTAATACGACTTTCAAGATCAAGGACTTGGGGCCTGCCAAATATTTCTTGGGTATCGAACTTGTTTGTTCTTCCTCTGGTATTAACCTATGCCAACACAAATACATCATTGATCTTCTTCGGGACATAGGGTTTCTTCATGCAAAATCCACATCTACGCCAATGGTTCAGAACACAAGACTTATCGTTGACGGGGAACCTATAGCCGACGTCACATCCTACCACTGCTTAGTTAGGAAGCTCATTTACTTGACCACCACTCGTCCTAACATCTGCTTTGCCATCCAACAACTTTCGCAATTTCTCCATCAACCTACCATATCGCACCTCTAAGCTGCTCACCGTGTTCTCCGTTATCTCAAAGGTTCTCCCGATCAAGGCGTCCTCTTCCGCAGCGACTCTTCGCTCTAGCTTCATTTTTTTTTGACTCTGATTGGGGAACTTGTCCTGACTCCAGCAAATCCATCACCGTCTATTGTGTGTTAATCAGAGCCTCGCTCATCTCCTGGAAGAAAAAGAAACAATCCACCATCTCTAGAAGCTCTTCTAAGGCTGAATATTGCGCCCTTGCCACTACCGCCTGCGAATTGCAATGGCTCTCCTATCTCCTCTCTGATCTGGATGACTTCCATCCACAACCGACTTACCTATATTGTGATAATCAGTCAGCTATTCACGTTGTTGAAAACCCTATTTTTCAAGAAAGAACCAAACATATTGAAATAGATTGTCACTTGGTTCGTGAGCGAGTTCAGTCTAGCATTCTTTATCTCCTTCCCATTGCTTCCCGTGGACAACTTGCCGACATCTTCATAAAGGCTCTCCCTCGCTCCTCCTTCGACACCCTCAAGCTCAAGCTGGGCTTCCTCCATGACATGTACTGCCCAGCTTGCAGGGGCGTATTAAACCCTCAGTAGAGCTTCAAAGATGCCTAACCCTAATTTCTTCAGATGTGTGAGTTGTGTGGCTGGAAGACTCGGTGACCCCTCTTTTCTCATTTGGGCCTCACCTCTGGATTAGACCAGCTCTAAAGGTCAGAAGACTACTTAGCCTCCTTTGGTCCACTTCACCCACCCTCTCCAACATTTCTTCTTTACTTTTTCCTTTTATTTACTCTAACAAAAATTCGTTCTTCATATCTAAAGTTTGTTACATTCTGTTTTACAAAGATATGTACAAGCCTATATAAAGGCAACAAAACGATACAATAAAGCTGAAGCCATTTTTTATCTTCCACTATTTTTCTGTCACACATATTTAATGTTTTTTCCATTGTGAATTAGATGTTCATCTTGATTCTATAACTTGTAAGGTATATAACTTTATTTATTTTACACAGCTCTAGAAGCTATGAATTTCTATAGCTATTGTGACCTTAAATTACATGAATCAAATTGTTAGGTTGACTACCTTTTGGTCACTCTTCTTCTTCGTCTTGGTGATTCTTTAGTATTCCATGGAAACTTAAGCCCTCATATAGAGCAACTCTACAAGCTTTTAAGAGTAAGTTCAAGTTTCTTATAATTCATTTAGGGTGCATGCAAATGAGGAAAAATCTCGATTTTTTAGGAATAATTTGTGTTATATTTGAGAGGGCTTAAGAGTTATATAGGTTTTTATTTAAACTAATGTGTAATGTTGTTTTCTTTATATTTATAGGACAAGACCCATTGTTTCATGGCGTTAACTGCCTTCATCGAGATTTGAAGTTTTAATTCCATGTTCATGCGGCTAGCCAGCCCGCAAACCTTATATGGGATTATCTAGATAGTGTGACTTCTTGACTGTTAATAGTACTAAGGAAAGGAATGCTTATATAAGATGTCCAACATGATAAATTTGTTTTATTGGAGGAAATATCTTGGTTGATGGGATACTCCTCATATCCCTCCCATCATGTTTATCTGTATATAGCTAATTGTTTATATTTGGTATAGAATTATTACATATCGCTTAACTGTGGGATCTAAATTAGGACCTATATAGTATATATATGTTGACATATTTTAATAGAATTTTATCCCAGAGAATTAGTTTTTCACTATTTTACTTTTTATGGTATTAGAGTAGGTTTTGTGACCTAGCTATTGTTTTCCAAGTATGGGTGATGAAGTTGCGTTAGAAGCTAATAAGGATTTCTTATCGGTTGTAATAACAAACACAACTGATCCCAAAGCACCTTACTACTTGCATCATTCTAATCACCCAGGGCTTATATTTGTTACCCATCCACTCAATGAAAATGGTGAAAATTATTTCACATGGAACAAAACCATAATGAATGCTCTTGCAGGCAGAAACAAGATAGGTTTTGTAGACGGTTCAATCGCTAAGCCGGACATCCAATCCCCAAATTTTCAGTCATGGGTTCATTGCAACGCAATCGTGTTATCATGGCTCACCAATGTGCTTGACAAAGATCTGCAATCCAGTGCAGCACATGTCGATACTGCCAAAGAAATTTGGATAGATTTTGAAGAACAATTTACCCAAAGACTGGCTCCTCGAGTGTATGATTTGAAGCGGACCATTGCCTTTTTACAACAAGAGAAAGTACCCATATCCACATACTATGGGAGATTGAAGGCATTTTGGTAAGAACTACAAGCTCTTCATCTGATTCCAAATTGTTCATGTGTATGTAAGTGTGGGGCAATAAAGAAAATGCAAGAGATGCTTGAACAAGAAAAGGTTTATGATTTTCTCATGGGTTTGGATGACTTTTTTTGCAATGGTAAGGTCTCAAGTGTTAAGTATTGATACCTTACCAACATTAGGACGAGCTTATATAGTCACAGCCCAAGAAGAAAAGTAGAAGATCATAACATCTTCATGTACTCCGATCATTGAGGCGACTACCTTGTTGGCACGAGGTGAAAATACAAAGATCCATCTCGATGGCAGTGAAAAGGATGGAAACCAGTAGCGTTGCAGCTACTGTCACAAAACAAATCACATCCATGAAAACGGTTTTTTGTTGAATGGATATCCAGAAAGTTGAAAGAAAAGGTCTCGAGGAGGATACTCAAGAGGTAGAGGAGGCAACCGCGGCAGTCAAAACATATCGAATTCTGCTTCTAGCTCGTTTGCTGGTGCTATTGACTTAAATGCACCAACATCAACTGTCCCTAATCTTACACCCAAGCAACATGAGCAGCTTATGGCATTACTTGGCACCCTTGATTTGAAACCACCTTCTGCAAATTTGGTGAATAATGTCTCTGGTAAGAAAGATCAATCTTGGGTAATTGACACAGGGGCAATATATCACATCTCATGTGATGTTGAAATTTTATCTGATCCTATTATAAATCCAAAAATCTCATATTTCTAAATACCCAATGGTGACATTGTGCCTATTTAAGCCAACGGTATTGTTGCCTTGATCAAGCAATTAGTTTTAAAAAATGTTCTTACTACATAAGGCTTTTGCTTTGATTTGCTATCAGTGCGAAAGTTGTGTAAGTATTTGAACCGTACACTAATTTTTTTGGCCGGATTTTTGTGTTACATAGGAATTAGCCTCAATGACGCCGATTGGATTAGGTAAAGTGAGAGATGAGTTATATGACCTGGAGACGAGAGGGGTGGGAAAAGCACTGGCTAATCTTGGTTTAAGCACATCTAGTTTATGGCATCGGAGACTTGGGCATGTACCAATAGATCGACTTCCTCTTGTCCCAAACATATCTATTGCTAAGAATAAAATGCATGAGACCTTTTGCGATACTTGTTGTAGAGCAAAACATACCCAATTGCCTTTTCCAATTCATACGAACAAAACTATATACATTTTTAATTTACTTCATTGTGATATTTTGGGACCTGACAATACTACTTCTTTATCTAATTCACGTAATTTCTTGACCTTGGTGGATGATTACAGTAGAACCACTTGAGTTTTTCTCATGAATTTTAAATTATAAAGTACACAAGTACTTACTTTATATCTTTAAATAGGTAAATACAAAAATTGATAATCATATAAAAACTTTTTGGACTGATAATGGGCTTGAGTTTAGTCACAGTGATCTTTTGGTGCATTACATTGAGCATGGCATGGATAAACAATCTAGTTGCACAGTTACACCATAACAAAATAAGGTTGTGGAGTGTAAACATCGACACCTGTTAGAGGTTTCAAGGGCACTTTGATTTCAAGCAAATCTTCCTATTAAATTTTGGGGAGAATGTGTTCTCACAGCAGAAGGGATACAAAGTGTTTGACATGGACAAAGGGAATATTTATGTTTCTCGAGATGTTCATTTTTTTAAAGAAAATTTTCCATTTTCTTCTACCACACAACGACGAAGATCAATTGATTTTTTTGTTCAACAAAGAAAGCTAGTTGAGCAATCCAATCCATTAGTTACACTACTTAACTTGCATTAAAATTTGGACGAAGAGACTTATGAGTCACAATCTGCAAGTCCACTTTAACCTAATGTTCACAGGCAAATTGGATCAAATACCGTGCATGACTTGGACACATAAAATGATGACTCCATATAGCTATCTAATAGACCTAATGAGGAACCAAACATTTTAGTAAACAATCACGAAATTATGCAATTGCTCGACCACAGCGGAATCGCACGGTGTCCACATAACTTAAAGAATTTGATGTTCAGCTACCACCCTCTCTTTCCAGAGACAACTCATCATCTTATGCTCCCAATCATTCGGCCAATTTGACGATACACCCTTTGTCTAACACTATTTCATATTCCAAGTTATCTCATGCTCATCATGCTTTTCTAGTAGCCATCTCTTCTATAGATGAGCCTAAAAACTTTTCTTAGGTAGTTAAACATTAGCATTGGAGAGATGCCATGACAAAAGAGATTAAGGCCTTAGAAGCTAATCATACTTAGGTCTTAGCTCCTTTAGCAAAAGGGAAACGTGCTATTGACTCCAAATGGGTATATAAGGTGAAACACAATCCTGATGGTAGCATTGAGAGATTCAAAGCACGATTAGTGGCCAAAGAATTTACATAAATAGAAGGGTGGATTTCCATGAGACATTTGCACCAGTAGCAAACTTGGTTACAGTTCGTTGTTTATTAGCAATTGCTTCTGTCTAAAATTGTTCACTCCACCAGTTGGATGTGAATAATGCTTTTCTCCACGGGGATTTACATGAAGAGATATACATGAAAATTCCTCAAGGGTTTGCTAAACAGGGGGAGACATGCATTTTTCATCTTCAAAAGTCCTTATATGGTCTATGACAGGCATCTCGAAACTGGTATCAAAAATTCGTTGCAGCATTACTCAAAATTAGGTTCTATCTTGCAGCATTACTCAATATTAGGTTCTATCAATCACATGTGGACCATTCTCTTTTCATATTCCATAATGGTTCATCATTTCTAGCTGCATTAATTTATGAGGATGATATGATTATTACTGGCAATGATCATATTCGTATTGATAAGTTCAAATGGTATCTTGATCACAAGTTTCATATCAAGGATCTTGGCAATCTAAAATACTTCCTTAGCATAGAAGTAACTAACTCTCCTTCAGGCATTGCTATTTCCTAGAGAAAACACACCTTAGGCATTTTGAAGAAAGTGGCCTGTTGGGCAGCAAACCTGCTACCTTTCCTATGGAAGTCAGTATAAACTTCAAATCAATGATGGTGAACTTTATCCGGATCCTGAACGATATAGAAGATTAGTTGGGAGACTCCTCTGTCTGACTATTACAAGACCTGATATTAGTTATTCTATTCATATACTTAGCCAGTTTATGCATGCTCCTCGTAATCCATACATGGAAGCAACCTGTTTTGTGTTACGTTATCTCAAAAATTTTGCTAGACAAGGACTTTTATTTCCTTCAATAGGTCCTTTATCACTCCGGACTTATTGTAATGCAGATTAGGCAGGGTGTCCTACCACATGATGCTCCACAATAGGATTCATCATCTTCATTGGATGCTCCGCTATTTCTTGGAGAGCTAAGAAGCAATCAGTGGTCTCTCGGTTCTCGATGGAAGCATAATATTGAGATATGGCTACCACTTCTGATATTATCTGGCTTCGTAGTCTTTTACAAGATCTCAAGATTCCCATTACTCAACCTGTACCACTGTTTTGTGACAATCAAATAGTTCTACATATTACTGCGAATTCAGTTTTTCATGAACGAACCAAACACATCGAGATCGATTGTCAGTTTGTTCGTCAGCTCATGCAATCACAAACTTTGTTTCCTCGGTCTATCTCATCTCAATGCCAATTAGTTGATATTTTCACCAAGGCGCTTGGACAAGATTGATTTCTTTATCTTCTTCACAAGTTGGGTATTTCCAATGTCCATATGCCAACTTGAGGGGGAGTATTGGAGGAAATATCGTGGTTAATGGGATACTCCTCCTATCGCTCCCATCATACTTATCTGTATATAGCTAATTGTTATTTGGTATAGAGTTATTATATATCCTTTAACAGTGGGATCTAAATTAGGACCTATGTAGTATATCTATATTGACATCTTTTAATAGAATTTTATCCCAGAGAATTATTTTTCTCATTATTTTTCTTTTTATGTTTTGTGTGACCTTTGCTGAGCATAACCTTGATTTTTCCATGAGCCACATGATTTTAGAATTGCTGAAGCAAGATAGTCCAAGTGAAGCAAGGTTATTGGTCTTCGCACTTTACTTGCTATTGTTATGTCACCTTCAATTGTCAGCTTGGAAATATTCAAACATAATCACTTTATAGGCATTTATTTTTATATTAGATTGTGGTTTCATTTTAATCTCTAGATCATATCTAACAGAGTTGGTTTGCCTTTTCTTTCATAAGCAGACCAAATCTCTTAACTAATTTTTGGACTGATAATGATAGCTCTTATTGGTCTATTCTAATCTACAGCAGGGTTTTTTATTGGAAAATATTGGCTGGCCAATATGGTTTGCAATGACTTTGTGGACACTATGGAACGCAAGAAATGACGAGATTTTTCGAGACACCCAAACAGCAGGAAACTCGATGAGAATCAAAGTACAAGCTGCAGTCTGAGAAATACATAGGAGTTTTGCCACTCAAGACATGAAGATCCTAAACAGGATACCTCACAATACAACAACAGATCCGGAGTAGATTTCAACATACACATCATTATTGCTCCATGACTGCTATCCTCTAAACTCTGATGGGGCTGTGTCCCATAGAACCAGGGAGTCTATAGTAGGGGGTCTAATCACCAGCAGGGACGGAACATGGGTCACGGGTTTTTCAGTAAAAATTGGAGCCTGTCAGCCGCTTCAAACAGAGCTATGGGGTATTTGGACAGAGGTCAACCTAGCTTAGACGAAGGGGATACAAAAACTCGAAGCATTTTCTGACTCAAAGGACGCAATAAAAATAATCAATGGGGAGGGAGACAGTGATTCGAGACATACATCTTTTGTACAATGAATCGCAGATTTTTCAACAAGGTTTCAACACATTACTTTTCGACATATGCACAGGAATCAAAATCAAAAGGCAAACAAGTTAGCAAAGATGGGGTTTTGGAATACCTCTCATGACCTATTGATTTCTCCGGAACCTCCATTGGACCTCGACAGCATTGCAACAACAGAAGCTCAGTTAGGTCAATTAAAAGCACCATCAAGTAGGACATCTTTTTCTCAGCCACACCGGACTGACACCACTTCAGACATTCAAAGACAATCTGAGACACATCCAAGACCGAATGTAGAAGAGGTAGCACAAGAGCATCGTCAAATACATCTGGAAAGAATAGGGCAGATCGGCACTTACCCCTTAAATAACCGGACGAGTGGAGAATCCATTTCCTCGACCGAATTATCACAAAATTCAAACGAACGGAATTTCCTCTCGATCTCTCTGTCGGAGCTAAGAAGTCAAGAATGGCATGAGATTCGAGAAAAAGAAAGACATGAGATTTTTTATAACCACAATAATTTAATTAACCCCCCTTAGAGGGGCATATCTGTACTTCTACGTATTGATCCCTTGGTCTCCAGAGTATTAAAAAAATATATACCCAAAGTCAAAGCTACAATTTAGTCAATCTTAAGGTCTTGTCATAGGACCGATTGTCATGCTCTTTTAATTTCTTCAAAGATAACAATAGGTAATTTCTTATACAGATCTTTGCAAACGGAATGCATGCTTCAAAGCTTTTCACTTTAAATTATAACTTTATTACTTTTCATCTGGTGGATAAATTTCTTTCTAATTTTACTGATTTTTCTCATCAACGCATTTTACATGATTTTGCATTTAAGTTTTTGTTGTTTGATCTTCTTCTTTCCTGGAGTGATGATGCTGGTGGTAGATGAGGGAGGATGGTGTTAGTGATTACATGTGTGAGGTTGAGCGTTACAAGGCTTCCCAGCACAGCTGATCCAAAGATTTGATAGACAAGATTGTTGAGTCACATGTAATTTTGTTGAGGATCATAGAATTCACTTTTGAATTTTAAAACAATAAAAATACATGTAATTTGCTTTTGTATTTCGAATAAGTGAAATGTTGAATGTTGAATTTTTTAAGTCCTTATGAGCTATATATTATATATAAATGCAGTTTTTCGATCATTTACCTTTGAAAGTATGTACGTTATCTATATATTGCTTTTAATGTATATATGGATGTTGCCTACATAATAACAAGGGTTTGCATTTATGTTAAATATTATTTGTAACGAAAGAATAAATTTTTGTTTTTATTGTTACAAATTGTTGCTTAAAAATTTCAATTTGTTGCCTTATTTGTTTAACATTGTTGTTTAAAAAAACTTTAAAGTGTTGCAATATTTATTTAACATTGTTGCTATAGTTTGAAACTAATGTGTTGCCTTAATTAGAATTTAAAACAACATTTTTTATTTTATTGCCTAATCAAAAAATTTTGTTGCCTTATACTTATTACAGCGCCACTTCTTATAACGATATGAATTACGTTGCCTTAATAAAAAGGCAACGATAATTGTACTTATAGTTACGCTTTTGTCTGTTGTCTAAAGCACTTTTTGTTGTGGTATCTCATTTTTCCATCTTTAATTTTCAATATTTCATATGAAAAATCTCAACAAAGTTATTCATCCAATCAATCAAGAAAATAAGACGAAACTAAGAAATCAGAACAAACTATTAAGTGAGCAAGACATGCAATGAAGGCGAGAGTCAATAGTATATATGAGTTGGAGAAAACCTCTTGTACCTTGGTTTGGGTGACCATTCATCGCCTCTGCCATGTTATACAACAAAACTTGGCTACTCTAAGGACCTGTTTGGTTGAATGTTAATTAATAGAATGGAATGGAACGGAACGGAACGGAATGGAATGGAACAGTTTATAATAGAATGAAATGTAATACAGTTAAAACGTTGTTTGGGAAAGATGGAAGGGTTCATAATATAATGCAGTGAAATGTTGTTTGGAAGATGGATGGAATGTAATGTAATGTATAGTAAATGACTATTATACCCCTTATATTAAAATGATTATTACAGGAGGTTTATTATTTTATTATTAATTATATACAATTTA
>JANZXR010379596.1:0-17927 GCA_027575705.1 Erythroxylum echinodendron
TCCATTCAAGAACACTTCTCACTTTAATAAAAAGAAACAAAGAAGAAGTCAATTGGAAGAATCGTGAATGCCAAAATAAAAGGTGACTTTAATTAATGAAAAATATTAGGTGAACATGTAAGCAAGTGACATGTGTCACTTGCCACATGTCACACTCTCATTGGTTTGCTAAATTTTCTTCTACAATTCAATCCCAATTTCTCTGCAAAATTTCAATGGCTCAACTCAAAAATTCCTAATTTCATATGACTAAGTTTCCAGTGCTATTGGACAATTATTTCCTCTACTGGTAAACCCCTATTCTGTCTCTTGACAGTTTTTCGGGTCCAAAATTGACTCCGAAAAATTTCCAGAAAATTTCTAAAATTCTCTAAAAATCTCAAAACCCTAATGACCCTCTCCAATTCAATTTTTACACACTCAAAGCCTTTTTTTCAAAATTCCTATTTATTCACAATTATACCGGGAAAATGTCATGAATGCATGTACAGATATTTTTCATGTGCTAAAATCATTGTTCACTAATGCATGAGCATGAGATGTGTTTTCTTAATCTCTCCGATTAATCTCACGTGTACCCGTTTCTATAATTCAACCCGTTATATAGAAACGGGATGTTACAGCCTAGACGTCTCGGCAATGTCTGGAAAAATTTGCTCCCCTATAACAGGCAATCACACATTTACACAATATTTCTTTGTAAGTATCACAAAAGTACTCACTTATGCATATAGGTATGTGTTATGTATGATGTATGTTCAATGACAATTTCGGATATATTTCCTAAATTCAAATCTCCAGATCATTCACATTTCATAACTTAAGTATGTCTAAATTGAACTTAGGTTTACACCTCAATTGAACAAAATTATTCTAAGTTCATCATTCTATCTGTTATGAAAAATGCCCCTGGATCGGATATTGGTTGAATTTTAATAGCCTGAAAAATAGAGACAAAAATAAAATGGGACAGAACACAAAGATTTACGTAGTTCGGTCAATGTGACCTACGTCCACGGCTAGAGGGTATGTAATTTTACTAATATGTGGAGAACGTATACAAGTGCAAAAGCTGGAACAAAAAGCTTTTAAAACTCGTCAGATATACAGAAAATAACTAAAGAAAGGATGAGAGGATTTGTGCTATTTTGTTGAGTGAAGGAGAAGAAGGAATGGTATGTCTGAAACTTCAGCAAACTCAACTATTTATAGCGTAAATGTTTGAGCTTCCATCCAACAAATTCTATCAAATTTTCAAACTCTTCGTAATCTTCACGCAAGAAAAAAATCCATTCCAAGCATACTTAAAGACTTTTGACCAAACATGGCCAAAAGAGTCTTCCTAGGATGGCCAAGCATAGCTAAAAGAGTCTTCTTTGGCCAACAAATTTTGACTCGTAAGGGGCCAAGGCATGCATTTGTTAACAAATCCCTACCTTGACTTGGTCTCGAACAATTAGTGATATGGTCCACCTTCTCTGGTAATGCCCTAATGGGCTATTTCACTAACATTGAACACCAATCGAGTCCAAGCATTACTTGAACTTGTAAACTGGAAGAGCTCTCGTAAACATATTAGCAGGATTGTCCTTAGTATTGATCTTCTGAATAAGGACCTTCCTCTCTAAAAGAGTATCCCAAATGAAATGATACTTCACATCAATATGCTTCGTCTTGTCATGATACATCTAGTCTTTTGTCAAATGAATAGCACTCTGATTATCACAATAAATAGTAGTAACCCCTTGATGTAGAGATAACCCACCTAATAAACCTCTCAACCATAGTGCTTCCTTGATAGCCTCAGTGACTTCCATATATTTAGCTTCAATAGTAGATAAAGCCACTACATGTTATAAAGTAGCTTTTCAGCTAACGGCACAACCTCCAATGCAAAATATATAACCTATCAGAGACCTGTGTCTATCGAGATCACCGACATAATCTGAATCTACAAAACCAACCAAAGTGTTGCTGGTTCTACCAAACTCCTAACAAAATTTTGAAGTGCCTTCAAGTATCTAAGAATCTATTTCACAGACTATTAATGTTCTTTGCCATGATTGGCCATATATCTGCTAACGTTACTAACAGCTCGTGAAATATTGGGACGAGTACATACCATTGCATACATAATCCTGCTGATGGCACTAAAATACGAAACTCGTGCAATATAATCTTCCTCTTCCTGTGACTGTTGTGATTGAGCAAAAGATAGTCTAAAATGACTAGCAAGAGCAGTATTAACTTCTTTGGCATCTCGCATGCCAAATCTCTCCAAAAATTTATTAAAATAATTCTCCTAGGTTAAGAATAATTTACCAACTTCTTAATCACTCCTTATCTCCATGTCTAGAATTTTCTTTACTACTCCCAAATATTTCATCTCAAATTCATCATGCAATAAGGCCTTCAAATGGTGAATATCAATGACATTCTTGGCAACAATGAGCATATCATCAACATATATCAACAAATAGGTGAATGAGCCATCATCTAACTTCCAGGAGTAAATACAACTATCATACATGCTCCTGGAGAAATCATAACCCAACATAAATGAATCAAACCTCTTGCACCATTGTCTTAGAGACTGCTTCAATCTGAACAAGGATTTCTTCAACAAACACACCTGGTCTTCCTTTACTGTAACTTCACAACCTTCAGGTCGTTTCATATAAATCTGCTCATCTAATTCACTATGTAGGAATGTTGTCTTGACGTCAAGTTGTTCTAATTCCAAATCAAACATGGCACCAATGCAAGTAATACACGAATAGAGTTATGTTTCACCACTGGTGAGAAAACATCCTTAAAATCAACACCTTGTACCTAACTGTAGCCCTTTGCAACTAAGCGTGCCTTATACCTTTCAATTTCAATACCTAAAGTACCTTTTTTTTTCTTTTGAAGACCTATTTATAGCCAACAATTTTCTTACCCTTTGGAGCTTCACCAGAACCCAAGCATCATTCTTGTGCAAAGATTCCATTTCTTTATTCATGGCCACCACCCACTTATTAGCATCAACATTTGAAACTGCCTTCGTATATATGGAAGGTTCACTATCTCCACTTCTTGTTCCACTGATAAAGTATATGCAACTAAATTTGCATACCTCTATGGTGGTCGAATCTCTCGTTTTGGTCTGTCTCTGGCTATGGAATATTCTTCTTCTACAAGTTCATCTTGAACATGATGTGTCTGATATGTAAAAGACATTTGTGAAGGACCTGAAGTACCAATCTCTAACTCCATCTGTTTCTGTGTACTATCCTCTTTTTCTAAATTACAAGGATTACAAGACTCTTTCCTAGGATACAACATAGATGACTCATCAAATGTAACATCCCTACTAATTACAAATTTAGGTGACTTAGGATCAGGACACTATAAACGATATCCTTTCTTCCCTGAAGCATAACTAAGGAAAATACATTTCTTAGCCCTAGGCTCTAACTTTCCCTTATTTACATGATATATGCTAGACACCTAAATATTCTTAAATTAGAGTAATCAGTAGGAGTACCTGACCAAACTTCTTTCGGAGTCTTGAAATTAAGAGGAGCACAAAGAGAGCGGTTGACGATGTAGCAAGCTGTAGCAATAACTTCTGCCCAAAAATCAAGTGTCAACCTGCATTAGAGATCATACACTGAGCTCTTTTTAAAAAAGTCCAGTTCATGCACTCGGCGACTCCATTTTTGTGCGGAGTCACTCTGCAGTGTGATGCTGAGCAATGCCTTCATTCTTGCAAAATTCATTGAATTCACCTAAACAAAATTCCAATCCATTATCTATCTGTAGCCGCTTAACCTGTTTTCCTGTCTTCTTTTCAATCAAAACTTTCCATTGCTTAAAGGTTAAGAAAACATCATTCTTATGTTTCAATAAATACACCCAAACCTTTCTTAAATAATCATCAAGAAAAGTTAACATATGCCAGGCACCACCTTTAGATGGAACACGAGAGGACCCCCAAAGATCAGAATGAATATAATCCAAAGTACCTTTAATTTTGTGGACAGCGGGAGAACTGAAACTGTCTCATTTTTACTTCCCAAAGATACAATGCTCACAAAATTCCATCTTATCAGTACTTTGACCACAAAGTAGGACTCTCTTACTTAACAACATTAAACCTTTCTCACCCATGTGTGCCAAATGCATGTGCCACAATTTGGTAATGTCACCACTAGTAGAGACTACCGTAGCACCTGTTACTGTAGATCCCTGCAAAACATACAATTTACCAAACCTATAAGCTTTCATCAAAGCAAGAGCACCTTTAGAAATTTTCAAAACTCCACCTTCAACTAAGAACTTGCACCCTTGAAAATCGAGAGTGCCCAAAGAAATGAGATTTTTCTTCAAATCAGGAACATGTTTAATGTTATAGTGTGTTCTAATGATACCATCATACATTTTAATCCAAATTGTACCTTTACCAATAACTTTACAGGTAGCATTATTACCCATCAAAATAATTCCACCATCCAATAACTCATAAGTGGAAAAACACTCCCTGTTGGGACTCATATGGTAAGAACAAACCGAATCTAAAATCCACTCCTTATTAGACCTAACTTTATCTTCTGTGGCTACAAAGATAACTCCCTCATTCTCATCTGCTGCTACACTAGCCTTGGCAGTGTTGCTGTTATTCTGTTCAACTTTATTTTTCTCCTTATATTTTAATTTATAACAGTTAGCCTTTATATGCCCCTTTTTCTTGCAATAATTTCGATTTTTATTTCTATTTCTGGATTTTGACCTACTTTTGGATTTACTTCTTTCAAAATCTCTGTTTTCATATCTACCTCATACAAATAGTCCCTCTGCTTGACTTCCACTAGTCTCCCCATTGATGTCCCTATCAATCTACTCTTTTGACTTTAATGCAGACTTAGTACTATTATACGAGACTGACTCTTCCCTATAAATCATAGTATCAAGAAAATATTTAAAGGACTGGGGAAGAGAACATAACAACAATATGGCTTGATTTTCATCCTCAATTTTTACATCTACATTCTTCAAATCCAAAATAAGAGAATCAAATTTATCCATATGTGAAAGAGTAGATGTATATTCTGTCATCCTCAACATGTACAACTTCTATTTCAAATAAAGATGATTTTCCATCGTCTTCTTCATGTATATGGCTTTCAACTTATCCCATATACCTTTAGTTGTGCTTTCACCAACAAACTCCTGTAAAACCTTATCGGAGAGATTCAATATGATGGCTGATCTAGCCTTTTTATCTAGATCTGTGAATTTATCTGACGCCATATCTTCTAGCTTTTTCTCTACTCCATCAAGTGCGATCTCACACCCATCTTGTACTAGAATGACTTGCATCTTGAGTTACCACATACCGAAGTTAACACTGCGGTCAAACTTTTCAATAGAGGTCTTCATTCTCGTCATGATGGCTAAACAATTGATATTCTGACTATTTTTGACAGTGGGCCCCATATGTGAAACCGGGATAGCGAACCCCACAAAAGCAATGGATGCAGGCTCCACAGGCAAAGTCGAGACATAGGCCCCACAAGAAAAGCTGAACTCGGTTTACAAAACCAAGGCAGTAAGCCCCACAAGATAAATTCTAGGCAGTGGGCCTCGTAAGATAAATCTGAGATAGTGGGCCCCGTTTAGACTCACAATAAAAATCTAAGTTACTTTTTGATATAGAGGGTCCATCTTAGTGGCAACCACGGAGCATACGGTAAGTTAGACTAACAAAAGAAGCTCTGATACCAGTTTGTTATGAAAAATGCCCCTGGATCAGATATCGGTTGAAATTTAATAGCCCGAAAAATAGTAACGAAAATAAAGATAGACAAAAAAATAGGATAGAACACAAAGATTTACGTGATTCGGTCAATGTGACCTACGTCCACATCCGGAGGGTGAGTAATTTTACTAATATCTGGAGAATGTATACAAGTACAAAGGTTGGAACAAAAAGTTTTTAAAACTCATCAAATATACTGAAAATAACTGAAGAAAGGATGAGAGGATTTATGCTGTTTTGGTGAGTGAAGGAGAAAAAGGAATGGTGTATCTGAAACTTCAGCAAACTCATCTATTTATAGTGCAAATGTTTGAGCTTCTGTCCAACAAATTCTATCAATTTTTCAAACTCTTCGTAATCTTTGCGTAGGAAAAAATCCATGCCAAGCATGCTTGAAGATTTTTGGCCAAGCATGGCCAAAAGAGTCTTCCTAGGATGGCCAAGCATAGCTAAAAGAGTCTTCCTTGGCCAACAAATTTTGACTCATTAGGGGACAAGGCATGCATTTGTCAACACTATCATTCACTAAAGTTTGTTATTCAAGCATTAAACATCACCAACGTCCATTTTATAATCATCTTTACTTAATACACAACATTCATCTTCTTGAATCACTTTAGCCATCATAGGACCACTTTCATTCTTATACCATCACCAATTTTCCAGATTTGAACACCTAAAGTATAACAATTCATTCTTAAATTTATATCCTTAATCATCATCTTAAACATGTCACTCATTTATTTACTTGTTCAAGCATCATTCTAGGTTCAATTCAAGCTTTATTCAAGTCCTAAATCATCATAGAAAAGTACCTAACCATTTTTTGTTCCAAACCATAACTAAAAGAACCATATTTGATGTTTAACCAATTCCTATGATCGTGGACAATTTCCCACAGATGTGGGATTTGTTGGCAGAAACTTTCTGCCTTTGTTAGGCAATCCCATTTTCCAATTTTTCCAACTCTATTTTCATGTCAGTATTGTATGAAAATTATGACCTAGAAAATGAGGTATTTAGGCAACACCTGATTCTAAACAAATGTTTCTATATGTATTAAGTTTTCATACGAAGCAAAAATGATTCAATTTGGTTCATGCCTCCATGAGTTATGCTCAAAAGACCACAAACTGTGCACGTTCAAATTTTGGATAGTGTATGATTGAAGAATTAGTGCACTCCAACTTGTAAACCCATTTATCTTAATTCTGATATCCAAAAATTACAAAATTTATACCAATAGAAAGATAAGGGAATAAAATACAACTTTATGAAGAAAAATTTGTTTGATTAAGCTTAAATCAATACAGTTTATTCGATAAAAACAGGACATGATTTCAATCAAGAGTAGTGCTGCAGCCTATTCTAGAACTCAAATACAGGCTAACTTTTGAAACCCTTAGAGACAAAATTCAAATTCAATTCCTTCATTACAATTGTATCCATATGTCTATAATTTACTCTAAATCAAAATCCGTCCAATTTAGGTATCCACAGATCAAGATATGTCGAAAATACATATGTATGTTCAGTAAAAACACTTCAGCCAATAGATTCCAACACACTTCATCATCAACCTTACATGCAATTCATCTCCAATCAGTCATTATGAAGACATAATCTAACTAAACCATTTCATGGAAGCATTAATAGGAAATCAATAATCATTTTATACTTTCACTAATTCTGACTCTAATGTCCTTAATACCAGGAATTAATACAAGGGTCCTGTACAGGGGACTATCACAGGCAATATTAGGAAAACAAACATAACTCAAGATCTAATCCCTATTTCCTCAAGCCACTTTCACAAAGGTCGAGTTAAGACCTATACCTACAACTTTCATTCTTTGAGTTTCTTTAAATTCATGCTCTAAGGATATAAAAAATAGATCGAAAGAGAAAGTTGAAATTGAAACCAGAATTTTGACTTACCTTGGTAACTTCTTTCCTTCTCCTCTTCTCTTCCCCATTTTCTCTCCTTCTCTTCTCATTTTCGTTTTTCCTTCTCTTTACTCTCACTTCTATTAAATTTTCATATATTTTCTCTAGAAAATTCAAGAAGGTCAACTAATCCATGTGTCACCATTCCATTGGTCCATATGTCTCCATTATATTGATACATACGTTATCCTTCTATTATTCTATATGTTACTATTCTATTGGTCCTTGTGTCACTTACTTTAGGCTCCACATACAACTCATTTAAGCCTCCATATGTCACTACTTATAAGGCTACATATTTCACCAATTGTAAGGCTACACATGTCACCAATTATAAAGTAGGCTACACGTCACCAATTATAAGGCTACATGTGTCATCATTTGTAAAACTATACATATCACCATTCTATTGCTCCATATGCCACAAGTCTAACGTGCCATTTGTCACAATGTTAAAGGGCCACTTTTCGGAATTGTACTCATTCCACTTGTCATCCATTTAACTGAGCCGTTTGTCACTTATTCCCAATACCATATGTCACTATTTCATAGGCCTAATCAACCTAAATTCCCACGTATCAATTTGTCTTGCTCTTTAACATTTTTCTTAGACTAGGTGCACATATCACCTCATCAATTACTCAATTATAACAATAAATTCCCAGTGCAATAATTTTAATCTATCCAAAAACAAAATTCTAGACATAAATAACACACAATCTTGCAATCACATCATACTTATTTAAAATCTTTCATACCTCGAAATTAGTCAATTAAGTGCATATACTATCTTTTTAATGTGTAACAAAATACAATTTGTGTATGAATGCTAAAGTTATGCATGTATATGCAATGCTTGATATAGGATTAATCAAGTTCCGGAGACCGGATGTTACACTTCTCCTTTCTTAAGATAGAGGATGTAGTATTTGAGTATGTAAATATTAATTGTGCAAGTGCTCGAACTAGACAACTACTAATATTGGATAAAGAGACTTCATTGTTTGAATCTATTAACATCACTAACAATGATTCTACAACTTTACAAGTTTCATTAACTTGCTCACTTACTTCTAGTTTAACACCAAACTCCAACTCATCATTAACACTTACTTCTTTAAAAATATTCTTCACAATTGAATCTTAATATACATACGATATATGGAGTGAAAATCATTGGGGTAGGTCATTACCTCAAAAATTTTAACTTCACAATTTCTCCATCAAATTTAACAGAAATAGAACCCTCATCCATATTAATTTTTGTTTTAGTTGTCTTTATAAATGGCTTCCTAACAAAATCAAAGATGAATGTTCATCACTATCTCCATCTATTTTCAAGATGTCAAAGTCCACTGAAAATAACAATTGTTAACTTGGATTAAAAGATCTACTATAACACCAATAGGATGCACATAAGGACAATGAGCTAGCTCAATAATCAAATTGGTTTCTTTCAAAGAATTTGAATTTAAAGCTTGGTAAATTAAGTATGGCATGACATTAATATATGCACTTAAGTTTAGCATGGCACACTTAATTTTCTTATCACCAATGACACAAGGGAGTGTAAACATACCTGGATCTTTCTATATTTTTCGGTGATTTCCTATTTATCAAAGCTAATACATTCTTACCTAGAATTATTATCTCTTTATCCTTTTTCTTTTATTTATTCATAGTTCTTTCAATAACTTTGCATATTTTAGAATTTTTTTGATGGATTCTAGAAGTGGTATATTGATTTCCACCTTTCTGAACTCTTCTTTTGATTTAACCAACCTACAAAGGAAAGGAGATGCATGTGCATTAGATGATATAGATAAAGAAAAATTAGATTATACCTTATATGCATCTTAAGCTAGAACTTCATCTTTCTTCACTCTTTCTTTATACTTTTCTACCTTTATTAGTAAGGAAGATCCAAATTGAATTTCCTTCCCACTTCTCAATATCATTGCATATGCTTTCTCCTTAAGATTCCCCATTGTTTTTTAAGTTTTTTTTATGCCTGAGCTTCCAATTTACTAATAGAGGTGGCAAATTGAGTGATCTAATTTCCTAAGTTCTGAAGGCTTACCACTTCTTTCCTTTTGAAATTGTTGAGAATTAGTAGCAAGTGCCATAAAATTTTCATCTAAAGACATTTAAATTTGAAGATTGATATTGAGCATGCGTAGGCGCTTGAGGTTGTCTATTGAAATTGTGAGGTCGGCATCTTTATTATCCTCTTTGATTTTTATAGCTAAAGTTTAGGTGACCTCTCCACCCCATATTCTAATTATTAGACTATGGGTCATATTTCCATTGAGGTTGACTAGGAATCCCTTTATTATGTTAGCTTCTTGAAGGGAGTCTTGTTGCAATATAAGGCATATATCTATAGGATGTCTAGGGAATGAACATATCCCACACACTCATGCTGATTGCAATTGACCTACAACCATTTGACAAACTAGAGTAGTTAAACCAAAATTTTATCCTCAAGGTTAGTATTACTTACCTTATTCACATGTTTAATAGCTCCATCCATCTTTGTCCCAAATTGTTGAGAATTTTTGACTAAATTTGATATTAATTGTCTAGCTACTTATAGTGTTTTGGTCACTAAAGCCCCTTTACTAGCTGCATCTATCATACTCCTATCTATTCACAATAGCCCTTCATAAAAGTACTTAATCAAAAATTGCTCAAGAATCTAATGGTATGGGCAGCTAACATATAACTCTTTAAACTTCTCCCAATATTCATACAATATTTCTTAGGTGAATTATCTTTTTCTACATATCTCCTCTATGATATTGATTACTTGTGATGTAGGAAAGAACTTATTTAGAAATATCCTTTTCATCTTATTCCATGTTGTCACTGAGCCAAATGGAAGATAACATAGTCAATCATTTACCTTATCTTTCAATAAGAATAGAAAGACTTTAAGATTGATTTACTCTTCTATTACTCCTTGTGGCTTCATTTTAGAATAAGCAACATGAAATTATTTCAAGTGTTTATATGGATCTTCACCTATAAGACCATGAAAAATAGTGAGCA
Organism: Erythroxylum echinodendron; assembly: GCA_027575705.1. Taxonomy (NCBI): domain Eukaryota; kingdom Viridiplantae; phylum Streptophyta; class Magnoliopsida; order Malpighiales; family Erythroxylaceae; genus Erythroxylum; species Erythroxylum echinodendron. The sequence continues at coordinate 10,802 of JANZXR010379596.1, forward strand.
AGTGAATCAAATCAGATTTTAATTCGAAATCTACCCCAATATTTAGAAACTCTTATAGTATTCATAGAAATAGATCGAATCATAAGAGAACTAAAAACTAGTTTCTTAATTTTAATTGATAAAGCAAATGGGTTTGCGATTAATTAACTTATAAGCTAAATTTACTAAGAAATTAAAATAAATTAACTAGGTATAAAAGTGAGAATATTTAGGGTACTTAATTCCAATTCAAGGGAAAGATCTCATCAAATTGTAACATTGATCATTGGTCTAGAAAGAATAATTTTCATAATTCAAGCAATTAATCCGAAACATATTAGGATACCTATAATAAGTATCAAGTTTTCTAAAATTAATTATTTAAAACCCAATAATTAAACCAAAACTTACCACCAATTGATTGAGCATGATAGCATTCCATATCAATAAAATGATAGCAACAAGTTTACTAAAAAATATTAAACTTTAAATTACATAATTGAGATAGCTACAACTATTCAATTTAGTTTTCTTGTTTCTCATAAGTCAAATATGCAAATTTGTAAATAACTTATTTGCTACTTGTATCAATACTTTATAAAAATTACAATTACTAAACTTTATAAATAGCTATAGAATAATTAACATCAAATTAATCTGTTAGATAATTAGTATTCATTATTCTTGAAATATGAGGACATAAAATAAGAAATACTTAAATTAAAACCTGAATCTAAGTCTAGAACATAACCTCACAAAGTTAAAATTAGAGTTTTGAATCCCCTTAAATCAAAATATTTGGATTTATCCACTCATGGCTTTAGTTCGAACACCAAAATATAAAAGAAAATATAGAAGCTGAAAAGAAAACTACAAAGAAACGAAAATAGGAGATATGAAGTAGTGAAGAACATGTTTTTCTCCTCTCTTCCTATGCAAAAGCTAGGCTCCTTCTATCTTGCAAAGATTCCCTTCTAAAATATATCTAAATCCCTACATAATAGGAATTGAGATAAGTTTCCTAATTAAATTAAAAATCTTGGAGTAAATTTGACATTAGGCATGATCTCGCCTTACCCATTGCAGTAATCTATCTGCCTTTTTTTAAATTCTTGATTTTGACAAATAATGCTCTGATTTGATGTAATCTCCACATTTTACCTCCAAAAACCAAACAAATATTAATTGAACTAGCACCAAAATTAAGTAAAAATAAAAGAGATAGATCCAATTAATGTAACCAAATAACATTTTATGTTATTGCCATTTATATTTTAGGAAGCTTGAGTTGTTGTTGCATTATTAATTGGAGGTTTGATAACTTGACATTGACTTCCACCCATCTATAAAGCATAAAATACAAAAAGCAGAATATTAACAAATACAATATAATTACTTGTAAGTAGTGTAAAGATGTATCTAAGTGACAAATCGTAAATTAAGTATTACCACTAATTTTCCCAAATGTCACTTAATATCCTCTATCCTATACAAATATAAGCAATTTTGATGTTAAATAACTTGTAGAATAATATTCACTAACCATCCTCTTCTCCCTTCTTAAGAAGAAGGATACAATATTTGAACCAGTAGATATTGATAGTATGGGTTCTCGAACTGGCTGACTACCAATATTAGATGAAGGGACTTCATTTTTTGGTGGACTTCCTCTTTTTAGCTGCCATAAAACATATATCTATATACTTTGTGATGAAAAAATTGACATTTAATCCACAATTTAAATAAAGACAAACAAAAGCCAATAATCACCTTGATAATTTCAGGTTGCCTTAAAGGTTAATCCATATTTTTGCTTCATTTTATATTGTGACCAACTTCGTAACAGTGATGGCATTTGATAGCTACTTCAACCTTGTTCAAATTTTGTGGTTCGTAAGTCTTATCCCTTTTCTTGCCTTTTTGGGTCTTCTAAGCATCTTCCTGACAATGGTCATAATATTGGCTGTAAATTTTTAGTTTTTGGACAAAATTAAGACCACTAATGAGTTCTACAATATATTGATAACTATTCAGATAACATTCACTCTTATAGTATTGACTGACATAAGCAACAATATCCTCCTTGTAATATGATATATATATATATATATTCCACATCATACTTGTATGGAATTCCTATTAAAAATTAAACTCTACATTGACAAGTTTGTGCTTGTCAATGTAGAGTTTGAATTTAAAAAAAAGGTTACGTTAGACTTGATGAATCATTTAAGTTCTTCTCTTAATATTAGACCCTGAATAGGGTTCTTATGTTTTTGAAGTTTCTGAATTTTGCTGATACAAGACGAGCAAGAGTATAAGATATAATAAAGTGGCCATTAATCATTATTAAATTATCCCCTGTAAATGTTCCGACTTCCAATCCGGAGCATAAATAAGAAAGCTCACGAGACATGAGACACATACCGATCCCCTTTAAGAGTAGTTTGGATTCGATTTAAAACTCAGTCAAAAGTCTTGTAATATAAACTTATAGGCAAAGATTTGAATTCTGTATCGTATCAGCTAGAATGTACCGTACAGGCCTAAAAATAGTACAAAATTATGCTTAAAAATATTGATCATAAATATTGGTCGGTATCAGTCAATATGCTTGATACTGGCCGATATTTAAAATATCGGCTAAATACTGGTCAATGTGATGAAATTTAAAAAAAGAAAGACTTTTTAGCAAAATTTTTAAAAATTTTTCCTTCCCATGTCCACTCCCTTGCTTTTTTAACATTTTAATTAACTATTCATTTCAATTTTTATTTTGATTTTTTAATTTTTAATTTAAAATAAAATAAATATTTTTATTACTCATAATAATTATACATTAAATAAAATTTTAAAATAAATTATTTGTAATTAAATTTATTTTAATCTTTTATATAATATTTATTAATAAAGAATTAATATGGACCGGCATTTATAGTCATTAAAGTTGTCTAAAATACCTTTAGATAGTAATAAATAATTTAGATATTATTAACCTTAACAATTAGGGTTAGTTATACTGAAAATGTTGAATTTTTCATTTTTATATTTTTAAAATTATAACTTATTTGTTTAAAATATTATTTAATTATATTATATATTTTTAAAATAATATTATATTGAAATTTTTTAATTTATAAAATTTAAAAAATAGTATTTTAATGACTCGATTTAATTATTTTTAAAGTGACTTTCAAATTTAAAATAAATCTGAAATTTATTTAACTAGAAATTTAATCATCACGTTGATTAGCTAAAAGATATATGGTTAACTAGGAGTTGCTTTTTCAACAAATTAGTTAGCTTAATCGCCAAATCATTTATTATCCTTTGACTTAAACCTAATCAGGTTGAAACTGCTCAATGATTGTTTGAATTAATTCCATTTCACAAAATATCTAACCAGCTTCTCGTCCCTTAGCTCATGTAACCATTGGATCATGCACAAATTTTGACTACTATAACTTATTATCAGAATTTTATTATTAATTATAGGATAATTAATATTAAAATAATAAAAATTCAGTGAAAATCCTTTATATATTTTAATATTATAAGATATTTTTCTAAAACTTTTTAAAACAATAAAAGTATTTTTTAAAAATAAAATTGTAAGATATCTCATAATCATAAACATGTTATAAACAACACTACTTACAAGCGAAAGATGTGAGATATGAGATGTTAGAAAGAAACCTCTTAAACCTATCAAAGGGCATTTCGACCTTTTTCTCTTACTCCCCAACCATAAACAGGTTGTCGGAGACCATATAGACACTAACCTTTCCTACCGGCCACCTAAGGAGATTGAAGGAAAACTCATAGTCTATCCAAAGATTGAAGTTCTAGCGGAAGGAGCAAGAAGTTGGGAGGCGACTCTCCTTGGTTTTTTCTTCGAGCACAGACCCCCTTCCCCCTCATCCACTGATGGGCTTAGAAGCAGTGGAAAGGTAAAGGCTTGACTGATGTACTACTCTTTGAAGATAATCTCATTTTGTTCAAATTTTCCACAAAATCCAAAGCTCACAAAGTTCTTGAGGAGGGACCATGACATTATGGCAACCAACCCATTTTCTTATAACAGTGGCAACCAAGTCTTAACCTGGAAACTATCAAAATGCAAAGTGTTCCTTTATGGATTAACTTCTACAATGTGCCTTTTGAGTACTGGACAACTCAGGGTCTCAGTTTGCTTGCTAGTTTTATCAGGAAGCCTATGTGTTTTGATGAGAATGCAGCAAGGAAGAAAAGAATCGGATGCACTAGGATCTGCGTGAATGTGGAATTATGAAAGCAGCTACAGAATGTCATACCAATTATGAGGCTGGATGAGGGCCACATACTGAGGGAGGATACAGTTGAAATCTCCTACCATTGGAAGCCCCCAATGATGGTTCATGGGAAAACCTAGAAACCAACCGGGAGGGTGTTTCAAATGAGCTCTTATCGAGAATTAATGAATATGGAGCTGTCTAGACAGGAAGAGAAAATTTGATTGGTCGAAGACAACCTTTCCGGGATGGAAGGGCATAGTTCTGAACATGTGGAATCATCACTAAATACTGTCTTGTAGGAGACTGACACTCACTATGACCCTCCCATCTCAAGTTCACTAGACGAAATCCCCCTCAGTCCTCCGACTGAAAACTATAGTCCTCTTCAACTTTTAATAGAGGAAAATATCAAACCCCACCTGACTGAAACCCTTTCTTTTTCGTTGGTTGAGAACAATTGCTCCTTTGTTATTGGTTGTACTGGGACCAGGCATGGACGATCACTCTCCTTTGGCTCCTATTGAAACCAACAACAAGTTCTCTACAATACCCAGCCAGTTCCAGATAGTAGAGAGAAGATGCTTCCAATGGAGCGAGAAGAAAAATTCTAGATTTAATTCCAATGGAGCAAGAAGAAAAATTCTAGATTTACTCATTGATGTCCATCATTGTATGGAAAGTAAGAGGGTTAAATTACCCAACAAAGTAGGCAGCTTTAAGGGATTTTGTCATAAGGGAAAAGCCTCAAATAGTTGGACTTTTGGAAACCAAAATAAAGGTTGATAAGATGGACAAGCTGAGGATACTAGGTCCTCAATGGAAATTTATTTGCAACCACTCTCATCATGCTTTCATCATAATCATTGTCAACTGCAATGTTGATGCCATCAGGGTAGATATCCTTCACACAATAGCTCAGGTGTTACACCTTTGGGTTCATTTTCTGAAGAAAAATGAGATTACCATAATGTCTTTCATATACGCTAGCAATTTTGGCTTCCAGAGGCACATTTTATACAACAATCTAGTGACTTTATGCCCCAGCATTACATCCCCTTGGTTGATCTGTGGTGACTTTTAATTTCACGCTATATAGTTCAAAAGCTCAAGGTAATTGTAAGACTCAAGAATTTCTCACCAGACCTCAAGGATTGTGTTGATCTCCTTGGAGTTGCTGACCTGAAATAGATGGGATATCCTTTCTCTAGGAAAAACAAGCAAAGTACTAAATGGTTCATTAAGAAGAAACCAGATAGAGCCCCTATAAATGCTAATTGGCTGGCACAATTTCCAGACAGCTTCGCCAACTGTAAAGAGCCCCTATTTTTAGGCCATACTCCTATCGTAATCACCAATTTATTCTAAATTACAACATAATTGTTCACCTTTCGTTTTAACAATTTCTTGGCTAAGGATCCCAGATTTCTTGACGTCTGTCATATGGGAGCTGAAGTTGAGATGAAAGGTACCATGCAATATAGGTGTGTCCACAAACTCAAAGGCATTAAATCTGTGCTCAAGGCTTTCAACTCTTTAACGCATCCAAATACTGCTTTAGCACTCCAAACCACCAGACATGATCTGATCAACATCCAAAGGGTTTGTGATTCCTCTCCCCAGGATCCTCTCAACAGAGACAGAGAAAAACAACCATTGTTGAAATATGTGACTGTCTTTTATAACCACTCCTCTCTACTCCAATAGCGAGCGAGGGTCAGCTGACTTAAAGACTTCAATACAATTATGGCTAGGAGAAATCAGAACCGTATTCACTTTATCACCAAGGAAGATGGCAGTCAGCTCCATAATCTTAAAGACAACCAAAGTGAAGCTGTTCGCTACTTCTCAAACTTGTTGGATACTTCTAGCTCAATTCAGGCCTCTCATAAAGACCTCTCTGGAACTATCTCCAAAAGGATCCCCATTGATGAGGCAGCTTCTCTAACCAGACCAATTGACGAAAAAGAGATTGAGGAAGTGGTCTTTGTATGGATGGTAGTAAGGCCCCTGGACCAGATGGTCTAAATGCTTATTTTTACCAGAAATCATGGGCAGTTACATGCTCTTTAACAAGGATGTTACTCAGGAATTTTTCTTAAATGGTAGATTACTTAAGGAGATCAACAAAACGTTCTTGTTCCTGATTCCCAAATGTTCTAACCCCTTGGATTTTAGTGATTTCAGGCCAATTGTTTGCTCCAACATCTTATATGAGATCATCTCGAAGATTCTGGCAATGAGACCGAAAAAGGTTCTTCCCTCTCTCATTAGTGATACTCAAAGTGCGTTTCTTTGTAACAGACAAATTGGTGACAATATTCTCCTTGTTTAGGAACTTTTAAAAGGCTATACTAGACACCATTCACACCAAACTGCACTATTAAAATAGATTTTCGTAAGGCATTTGATAGTGTTAGCTGGAACTTTCTGTGGGCAATATTGGAAGCACACGACTTCCCTAAAATTTTCATTAACTGGCTGAAGGAGTGTATCTCTACCTTAAGCTTCTCAGTACTCATCAATGGAAGCCCTTCGGTTTACTTCAAGGCCGCTAAAGGTTTAAGACAAGGGGACCCCTTATTGCCTTACTTGTTCATTATGTGCATAGAAACATTGAACTCTCTCATTACAAAGGAAGTGGAAGCAAATACCAATTTTAGCTATCACCTCTGCTTTGCTGACAACCTCCTCCTTTTTTGCGGAGCAAAGTTAGAATCCATTAAAACATTTATAAGAGCTCTGACACGATTCACCTTTATATCGGGCTTAAAGATTAATTTTCAGAAAAACCAGTTCATGATATCTGTGAGGTGCTCTTTACTTGGAAGAGTCTATAACTCAACCCACCGGAATGATCATGCAGACCTCCCCCC